>QJPP01007626.1:600000-773612 GCA_003996215.1 Jaltomata sinuosa | reverse complement strand
AGCACAAGTATAAATTACGAACCAGAAATACAAGAAGCATCTACAAGACTAATAAAACATCAAAAAGAGGAACTAAAACAATACTATATAACGGGAGTAATAAATGAACAAAAATGTTTAATATTAATAGATATAGGACAAGAAGAAAATAACATAACAA
Source organism: Jaltomata sinuosa (assembly GCA_003996215.1). NCBI lineage: Eukaryota > Viridiplantae > Streptophyta > Magnoliopsida > Solanales > Solanaceae > Jaltomata > Jaltomata sinuosa. Next base: position 773,452 of record QJPP01007626.1, on the reverse strand, counting down.
AAGAATTAGCTATGGAAGATAAAATAAAAGTAAAAAACCAGTCATATCCAGACCTACCAAAAACATTAGTAAATACTAAAGAAATAGTAAAAAGGAAATAATTATAGGAGGAATACCAATAAAGATAAAATTTGAAATACACCAAGCAAAAAATACAATATTAGGAATAAAATGGCTAGAAAAAATGAAACCATATAGTATAGAAAATAGACAATTAATAATAACACATAATAATAAGAGAATAATAATAAAAAGAGTTTAAAAATGAAACTATGAAATGAAAATATATATACTAGCAAAAATAATAGTAGAAGGATATAATAATAGATATTATACACCAATGATAGATACAGGAGCAGAAGCTAATATATTTAAATATAATTGCTTACCAGAAGAAAAATGGGAAAAGCTAAAAACACCAATAATAGTAATAGGATTTAATAACGAAGGAAGTATGATTACACATAAAGCAAAAAATATAAAAATACAAATATGGGATAAAATATTAACAATAGAAGAAGTATATAATTACGAATTAACAACGAAAGATATGTTATTAGGAATACCCTTTTTAGAAAAACTATACCCACACACTATAACGAAAACGCATTGGTGGTTCACAACACCATGTAACAACAAAGTAGGAGCAAAAAGAGTTAATAACAAAAATAGGAAAACAACAGAATGGATAAAAGGAAGTGAAAAAATAAATCAAAAATTAGAAAACATAAATCAGTTAGATCATAAAATAGAATTAATCATATTCTCAATAAACAAAATAAAAACAATACAAGATAAATTAGAAACACTATATAGTGAAGAACCATTAAAAGGATGGGAAAACCATAAAACAAAAGTTAAAATAGAACTGATGGAAGAAAATAGTATTATAACCATACCAAGCCTAAGCAAAGAAAAGGCAGAAATAATGAAAAACCAAATAGAATTTCTAGGAATACAAATAGATAAAAACGGGATAAAAATGCAAACACATATAGTACAAAAAATAATTGGATTAAACGAAACACTTGACACAAAAAAGAAACTACAATCCTTTTTAGGATTAGTTAACCAAGTACGAGAATATATACCTAAGCTAGCGGAAAATTTAAAGCCGTTACAGAAAAAATTGAAAAGGGACATAGAATACCATTTTGATGATACAGATAAAACCCATATAAGGAAAATCAGAAATATGTGTAGGCAGCTACCAAAACTATATTTTCCAGATGAAAATAAACAATTTACATACATAGTAGAAACAGACTCTAGCGATCATAGCTATGGCGGAGTATTAAAATATAAATATGAAGATGAAAAGATAGAACACCATTGTAGATATTACTCAGGATCATATACAGAACCACAAATAAAATGGGAAATAAATAGAAAAGAACTATTTGCATTATACAAATATTTGCTAAACTTTGAACCATACATAGTTTATAATAAATTTCTTGTAAGAACAGATAATACACAAGTTAGATGGTGGCTTACAAGGAAAATACAAGATTCAGTCACTACAAAAGAAATAAGGAGACTTGTGCTCAATATACAAAACTTTACATTTACAATTGAGGTAATTTCAACTGACAAGAATGCAATTGCAGATTACTTATCAAGACAAAAGCACACAGACGGAGGAAATTACTCCAGATATACTCTCAATCCTTACTACGCTTTCCCTGAAAGTGGACAGTATAGGAACGAGATTACAAAAGATAGAGCTAAGTCAGCAGCATGACTCTAAACATGCGGAGCTAAGTCGATCGGAAGACTTAAAAATTCCAGAGCTAAAAGGAGACGTTGGGAAACTCCTTAAAACCCATAACAGTTTGCTAAATACAGCTGCAGGTACAAGCAAGACTACAGAAAATAAAAAAGCTAGCATTAAACCATTTACAAATACAAATTTGAACAAGGTATTTGATAAACCATTTACCCACAAAAGGCAACCCACTGAAAAACCGAGTGCTATACCCCAAACAACTACATATGCAAATAGCCTCCACAGAGATAAAAAAAAATATACAATCATATCACCCAATCCTACATCGACAATATATACAAAATACAAACTTTCCTAAACCTTAACCCAAGATCTACCACTACCCCCGAAAAACCAGAGCAAGACTATTTAACCCAAAAACTACAAGGATACAACCGGTTGATAGCACAGCCAAAAACAAACCCAAATCTAGTTAGAACTTGTTATAACTATGGATTACTTAGCACCGTATATACATACGACGGCGAAGAGATAAGTGGAATTCCAGAACTCCACAAAGCCTTTATTACATATAAACGAATTACAAAAGGAAGTTTATTTTTTATAAAATTCTACACAGCACCAGCAGAAATATTATATGACGAAATAAAACCCCTAATTCAGGTAGTCAAAAGAGGCCTGACCAGAGAAATGATTATACCAGAAGATATATCGTGACAAGCAGATATACCAAAAGTTGAGATACCAAATTTTTATGCGAATAAAAGAATAATTGGTATATCAACTATCATCCACGAATTAGCTACAAATTATCTACAAGGAAGTGCTATATGGAGTTATTATTCCAGAGATCATTTAATGATCTATGCCAATTCAAGAGAGTTACGACAAGCAGATATGGATGAAGTCCAGAAATGGATTTTATCTTTATTAAAACCAGAACTACAACCAACAACTAGAGCCTTGAAGACAGGGTTCATTTCAGAAGAACTATTAACCAGATACTGCAAATTAATCGGCCATAAATATCCAGATCATATATGCTCCAAATGCAAAGGAGAAGATAATGTTATTCCAGAAGTTCAGCTTGAATAAATGGACTAACAAAAGAAGGACAGCTTGCAGATACCAAAGATAGCTACAAAGAAGATATTGACAAAAGCAGTTATATAATTATTGTAATAAGTTTAGTCGTGTAGTGTCGGCCAAAATAAACGGCCAATATATTAGACAGATGTAAAATGTAAAAGTAGAGTCTTTTGTTTTTATATGTAAAAAGTCATAAAGTAGTAAAATAAGTATGTCGGCCATATGAATAGTATGTCGGCCATAGGAATAGTAGTAAAATAGTATGTCGGCCATAAGAATAGTAAAGGTCGTCTACTGTTCATGAATAGTAAAGGTCGTCACTGTTCATGAATAGTAAAGGTCGTCCGACTTCTATATAAAGAAGTCTTTGGAACATAAATAGATCATCACTTACTCTCTACTTCTCTCTCTCTCTAATACTTTCTCCATTCCGCAAGTTTGCAAACTTGCGAAATGGAGAAAGTATTAGAGAGAGAGAGAAGTAGAGAGTAAGTGATGATGCTTTATTTATGTTCCAAAGACTTCTTTATATAGAAGTCGGACGACCTTTACTATTCATGAACAGTGACGACCTTTACTATTCATGAACAGTAGACGACCTTTACTATTCTTATGGCCGACATACTATTTTACTACTATTCCTATGGCCGACATACTATTCATATGGCCGACATACTATTTTACTACTTTATGACTTTTTACATATAAAAACAAAAGACTCTACTTTTACATTTTACATCTGTCTAATATATTGGCCGTTTATTTTGGCCGACACTACACGACTAAACTTATTACAATAATTATATAACTGCTTTTGTCAATATCTTCTTTGTAGCTATCTTTGGTATCTGCAAGCTGTCCTTCTTTTGTTAGTCCATTTATTCAAGCTGAACTTCTGGAATAACATTATCTTCTCCTTTGCATTTGGATCATATATGATCTGGATATTTATGGCCGATTAATTTGCAGTATCTGGTTAATAGTTCTTCTGAAATGAACCCTGTCTTCAAGGCTCTAGTTGTTGGTTGTAGTTCTGGTTTTAATAAAGATAAAATCCATTTCTGGACTTCATCCATATCTGCTTGTCGTAACTCTCTTGAATTGGCATAGATCATTAAATGATCTCTGGAATAATAACTCCATATAGCACTTCCTTGTAGATAATTTGTAGCTAATTCGTGGATGATAGTTGATATACCAATTATTCTTTTATTCGCATAAAAATTTGGTATCTCAACTTTTGGTATCTCTGCTTGTGCGATATATCTTCTGGTATAATCATTTCTCTGGTCAGGCCTATTTTGACTACCTGAATTAGGGGTTTTATTTCGTCATATAATATTTCTGCTGGTGCTGTGTAGAATTTTATAAAAAATAAACTTCCTTTTGTAATTCGTTTATATGTAATAAAGGCTTTGTGGAGTTCTGGAATTCCACTTATCTCTTCGCCGTCGTATGTATATACGGTGCTAAGTAATCCGTAGTTATAACAAGTTCTAACTAGATTTGGGTTTGTTTTTGGCTGTGCTATCAACCGGTTGTATCCTTGTAGTTTTTGGGTTAAATAGTCTTGCTCTGGTTTTTCGGGGGTAGTGGTAGATCTTGGGTTAAGGTTTAGGAAAGTTTGTATTTTGTATATATTGTCGATGTAGGATTGGGTGATATGATTGTATATTTTTTTTTATCTCTGTGGAGGCTATTTGCATATGTAGTTGTTTGGGGTATAGCACTCGGTTTTTCAGTGGGTTGCCTTTTGTGGGTAAATGGTTTATCAAATACCTTGTTCAAATTTGTATTTGTAAATGGTTTAATGCTAGCTTTTTTATTTTCTGTAGTCTTGCTTGTACCTGCAGCTGTATTTAGCAAACTGTTATGGGTTTTAAGGAGTTTCCCAACGTCTCCTTTTAGCTCTGGAATTTTTAAGTCTTCCGATCGACTTAGCTCCGCATGTTTAGAGTCATGCTGCTGACTTAGCTCTATCTTTTGTAATCTCGTTCCTATACTGTCCACTTTCAGGGAAAGCGTAGTAAGGATTGAGAGTATATCTGGAGTAATTTCCTCCGTCTGTGTGCTTTTGTCTTGATAAGTAATCTGCAATTGCATTCTTGTCAGTTGAAATTACCTCAATTGTAAATGTAAAGTTTTGTATATTGAGCACAAGTCTCCTTATTTCTTTTGTAGTGACTGAATCTTGTATTTTCCTTGTAAGCCACCATCTAACTTGTGTATTATCTGTTCTTACAAGAAATTTATTATAAACTATGTATGGTTCAAAGTTTAGCAAATATTTGTATAATGCAAATAGTTCTTTTCTATTTATTTCCCATTTTATTTGTGGTTCTGTATATGATCCTGAGTAATATCTACAATGGTGTTCTATCTTTTCATCTTCATATTTATATTTTAATACTCCGCCATAGCTATGATCGCTAGAGTCTGTTTCTACTATGTATGTAAATTGTTTATTTTCATCTGGAAAATATAGTTTTGGTAGCTGCCTACACATATTTCTGATTTTCCTTATATGGGTTTTATCTGTATCATCAAAATGGTATTCTATGTCCCTTTTCAATTTTTTCTGTAACGGCTTTAAATTTTCCGCTAGCTTAGGTATATATTCTCGTACTTGGTTAACTAATCCTAAAAAGGATTGTAGTTTCTTTTTTGTGTCAAGTGTTTCGTTTAATCCAATTATTTTTTGTACTATATGTGTTTGCATTTTTATCCCGTTTTTATCTATTTGTATTCCTAGAAATTCTATTTGGTTTTTCATTATTTCTGCCTTTTCTTTGCTTAGGCTTGGTATGGTTATAATACTATTTTCTTCCATCAGTTCTATTTTAACTTTTGTTTTATGGTTTTCCCATCCTTTTAATGGTTCTTCACTATATAGTGTTTCTAATTTATCTTGTATTGTTTTTATTTTGTTTATTGAGAATATGATTAATTCTATTTTATGATCTAACTGATTTATGTTTTCTAATTTTTGATTTATTTTTTCACTTCCTTTTATCCATTCTGTTGTTTTCCTATTTTTGTTATTAACTCTTTTTGCTCCTACTTTGTTGTTACATGGTGTTGTGAACCACCAATGCGTTTTCGTTATAGTGTGTGGGTATAGTTTTTCTAAAAAGGGTATTCCTAATAACATATCTTTCGTTGTTAATTCGTAATTATATACTTCTTCTATTGTTAATATTTTATCCCATATTTGTATTTTTATATTTTTTGCTTTATGTGTAATCATACTTCCTTCGTTATTAAATCCTGTTACTATTATTGGTGTTTTTAGCTTTTCCCATTTTTCTTCTGGTAAGCAATTGTATTTAAATATATTAGCTTCTGCTCCTGTATCTATCATTGGTGTATAATATCTATTATTATATCCTTCTACTATTATTTTTGCTAGTATATATATTCATTTCATTTTTTAAACTCTTTTTATTATTATTCTCTTATTTTATGCGTTATTATTAATTGTTTATTTTCTATACTATATGGTTTCATTTTTTCTAGCCATTTTATTCCTAATATTGTATTTTTTGCTTGGTGTATTTCAAATTTTATCTTTATTGGTATTCCTCCTATAATTATTTCCTTTTTTACTATTTCTTTAGTATTTACTAATGTTTTTGGTAGGTCTGGATATGACTGGTTTTTTACTTTTATTTTATCTTCCATAACTAATTCTTTTGTTATGTTATTTTCTTCTTGTCCTATATCTATTAATATTAAACATTTTTGTTCATTTATTACTCCCGTTATATAGTATTGTTTTAGTTCCTCTTTTTGATGTTTTATTAGTCTTGTAGATGATTCTTGTATTTCTGGTTCGTAATTTATACTTGTGCTTTCATATCTTCTGCTGCCTGATATGCTTAATCTTGGTTCATAGTTTATTCTTTTAGATGTACTTAGTCTTTCTTTTACTATTTCTAAATCTTCGTCAAAATCTATCTCTTTATAACTATAGTCATTTTTGTCTATCAGAGTAACTATCCTTTCAAAGGGGTTTTCTATTTTTATCCTATTTATTTTATTTTTTGCTGTTATTTTATGTTTAGTAGTTAATACATACAAATTTTTACATCTTGCTGTAAATATCTTACTGCCTGGGGCTAGTTCTATTCCTGACATTTTCCAATATAATACTAAAGATTTATCTATATTTTTATCTGATACTGCTACTGAATAATTAGCACTTATTATAAATTTAAACTTTTGGTATATTAAATTTCCTTTAACTGCACTTATTATGCTTTTTTCTATAGGTTCTATTATCCTATCGTCTGCTAAATATATTTCTATTGGTGTATCTATTCCTTCTCTAAAACAAGCTTTTATTAATATTTCTGTTCCTCCTAGGTGTACGTATTTTATTGGATCTCTTACTTTTAGATCTTGTATTTCTTTATTTATGATTCTTCTGCTTATTAAGGGTATTTTAGCTTTTCCTTGTGTATATTTACAATCTATTACATGTTCTTTTTGGCTTACTACATAGTATTCTTCTTTCTGTCTTTTGAATAAATTTCTAATAATTGGTATACTAAATATTTTATCTACACTTAAGTCTAATTCTTTTCCTTTTATCTGGTCAAATATGTTATAATCAAATATTATTTTTTGATCTGTAGATTCTTCGTCTAGATATTCTTCCTTTTTTATTATTTGTATTTCTTTTTCAGTCATTATCTGTTTCACTTCCTTCTTCTGATATTTCATATATACTATCATCGCTATTTAGCTCATAGTCTATGTATTCTATTTGCGTATATTTTTCGTCTTCTTCGAATATTATCTCTGATATTTGTTTTCTTTGCGGGTTTCTTGGTAATCTACAATTTTTGGCTATATGTCCTAATTTTCCGCAGTTATAACATGTACATTCTGTTAGCTTTCGCTTTGGTCTATATGGGCTTTTTGTTTGATAGTTCTTTACATAATACTTCCTCTTTGGGTTTATATTTCTATACTTAGATTTATATTTTTTATATCTCTTATTTCTTGAGTATGGATTTTTATAATAATTGGTTCCATCTTTACACCCGAATTTAGGTGCCACTTTATTGTTACAACATACTAGATTTTTTATTAGAGTTTTTTCTATTTGTAGTTTTTCTTTATATTCTTCACAAGTATTAGAATACCAGTGATGTAAATATTTTATTCTAGCTCCTAATGTATCTGTCAGTCCTACTTCTTTCCAATTTTTTATTATTCTTGAACTAAATGGTTCAGGTAATTTTGTGAAATATAACTGTTTGATTTCTTTACTTTCTTCTGTATTATATGATCCTTTGTAATAATATTCTTTAAATGCACATGTATACTCGTCTATATAACACATATTACATATTTCTAATTTTGTCATTAAATTTCTATTTATGATTTTTTCTTTATTTTGTTCTTCATATTCCGTCGTCGTACTACTAAATTCGTTTCTTATTGCTGTTTCATATTTTTGTAGTATCTCCATCGATGTTGTCGCTTTTTCGCCGCTCATGTTTTTATTATTTCTTAATGTATTTATACTTTCTTCTGTTAGATTTAATAACCATAATTTTGTTGTTTCTATTAATGTTCTTTCTATGTATCCTGGTACTTCTGCCATTGCTATTTTGTTGTCTATTAATTGTTTTGCTATATATCCCATCCATAATTGGATATTTTTATTTGTGTCTGTCACACAATCTAGATCTAAGAAATTATATTGTTCTACTGTTGGAGTTGGTGTCCATTTCTCATTATATCGTTTTTTCCATATATTATCCTGTCTATCCGAGTTTTCGTAATTCCTTGTATAGTATTTTGGACCTGGTTTATGGTCTCTTTTTTCTGATGTACTGGGTTTTTCTTCTACTTTACTCATGTTTATTTCTATGTTTTCATCATTTTCCATATCTTTAAATAATTCTGTATATGTTTCACTTGCTTCTGAATTTTGTTCTTCATTAGTTTCATTTATTTCATCTATTCTTAATTCTGGTAAATTATGCTCTTCGTTATCTTCTTTTAGTTGTAATTTTTCTTTAAATGATCTTATTTCATTTTGTAATTTTTCTTGTTGTTCTTTTTCTTCTTTTTCTTTTTGTCTATTTTCATATATTTCTTTTAATGTTGCCAGTTCTTTTTCTAATTCTTGTATTTTTGTATTTTTAATATTTTCTATTTTTTGTACTTCTATTTTTGCTTCTTGTTTTATTTTATTTATTTCATTCTTCCTGTCTATTTCTTCGTTTTCTTTCATTATTCTTACCATAGCCGTTAAGCTATCTTCTAATTTAGCTGATTCTCTTTCTAGCATTAGGTTCATGGTTTCTCCTATTTTCTTATATCTTCTTCCTAGATTAGAAAATACTATTTTTATTTTTATTCCTTCTAGATTTTCGAAGGTTTTTTCTTCTATTACATATTCTTCCTTATTCATTTATAATTTATTTTGTAATTTATATGTTAGTTTCTGTAATTCTATGTATAGGTAGAATATCTCCTTTCTTTGTGCCAATATTGATCTATGGCATACTCCTGCAAATATGTTTTCATTAAATCTTTGTTCTCTATGTGTAATTTCTTGTCTTGTTTGTTTAATCATTTCTGTTAGTTCTTCCTCGTATGTATCCATTAAATGTCTTTTGTTTCTTTAAGTATTTTATATATTTGTATTCCATTTTGGATATGATATCTATTAATTCATTTAATTTATTGTTATCCTTTTTTGTATATTTCAGATCATCCATATTTTCTTGTAAAAAATTTTCAATAGTGGGGTTAGTCTGATTATTTCTTTTACATTTTCCAAAATATATTCTAGATACACTATATCCTGGGTTCTTTGGTATTTTTCTATATTTTCTTTTATCAAGTTTCCTAGTAGGGTTATGTCTACCTTAGTGTCGTACCAATATTTTAAGTATTCGTAATTAATCATTAATCTGAATATACTATTTCTAGATCTGAATATATTTCCCAATCGTCATCTATATTTAAATTTTCTAGAAGATCTATCCCGTACCATTCTGATTTTTCATTAAATATTTTTTCCCATATAATTCTTTTTAAATCTATTATCCTTATGTCTTTTAGTGCATATAAAACTAATGTTTTGTAATTTTTTTATCGCTTCTTCATGTAATTTAGTCATTTTTATGATGCTTTTTTCTCAATTATTCCCTCTAATCATATTTTATGATAGTATATTTTTTATATAAGCTTACTATAAACTGGATTATTCTTGGACCATGTTTATTCGTCACTACTGGTATTGTACTTGGCATGATACTCTTCTTCTTTGAACAGCATTTCTCATACTATTGGTACTCCCTAACACGGCTTCTTGCCTCAACGGTTTCCCTCTCATGATAGTACTGTTCTTAGAAGTTCTCTCCTTTCCATACTTACCAGCAAACTATGTAACATGCTATGAATAATTCCAATATATAGTAACAAATATAAAATTTATTCTACCATAATTATGATTGTCAGGAATATGTGAGTTTAGCTATGCATATTCATATGACAGTATACCTGCTCGATATTTTCCTCGTTGGAGTTAGCTTTTTCCATGGCTATTATATTTTTCTATCTAGCTCTGATACCAAACTTGCGGAATGGAGAAAGTATTAGAGAGAGAGAGAAGTAGAGAGTAAGTGATGGAGTAAGTGATGATCTATTTATGTTCCAAAGACTTCTTTATATAGAAGTCGGACGACCTTTACTATTCATGAACAGTGACGACCTTTACTATTCATGAACAGTAGACGACCTTTACTATTCTTATGGCTGACATACTATTTTACTACTATTCCTATGGCTGACATACTATTCATATGGCCGACATACTTTATGACTTTTTACATATAAAAACAAAAGACTCTAAACTTGCAGAATGGAGAAAGTATTAGAGAGAGAGAGAAGTAGAGAGTAAGTGATGGAGTAAGTGATGGAGTAAGTGATGATTTATTTATGTTCCAAAGACTTCTTTATATAGAAGTCGGACGACCTTTACTATTCATGAACAGTGACGACCTTTACTATTCATGAACAGTAGACGACCTTTACTATTCTTATGGCCGACATACTATTTTACTACTATTCCTATGGCCGACATACTATTCATATGGCCGACATACTCTATTTTACTACTTTCTATTTTATGATCTAACTGATTTATGTTTTCTAATTTTTGATTTATTTTTTCACTTCCTTTTATCCATTCTGTTGTTTTCCTATTTTTGTTATTAACTCTTTTTGCTCCTACTTTGTTGTTACATGGTGTTGTGAACCACCAATGCGTTTTCGTTATAGTGTGTGGATATAGTTTTTCTAAAAAGGGCATTCCTAATAACATATCTTTCGTTGTTAATTCGTAATTATATACTTCTTCTATTGTTAATATTTTATCCCATATTTGTATTTTTATATTTTTTGCTTTATGTGTAATCATACTTCCTTCGTTATTAAATCCTATTACTATTATTGGTGTTTTTAGCTTTTCCCATTTTTCTTCTGGTAAGCAATTATATTTAAATATATTAGCTTCTGCTCCTGTATCTATCATTGGTGTATAATATCTATTATTATATCCTTCTACTATTATTTTTGCTAGTATATATATTTTCATTTCATAGTTTCATTTTTAAACTCTTTTTATTATTATTCTCTTATTATTATGTGTTATTATTAATTGTTTAGTATTAGAGAGAGAGAGAGAAGTAGAGAGTAAGTGATGGAGTAAGTGATGCTTTATTTATGTTCCAAAGACTTCTTTATATAGAAGTCGGACGACCTTTACTATTCATGAACAGTGACGACCTTTACTATTCATGAACAGTAGACGACCTTTACTATTCTTATGGCCAACATACTATTTTACTACTATTCCTATGGCCGACATACTATTCATATGGCCGACATACTTTATGACTTTTTACATATAAAAACAAAAGACTCTACTTTTACATTTTACATCTGTCTAATATATTGGCCGTTTATTTTGGCCGACACTACACGACTAAACTTATTACAATAATTATATAACTGCTTTTGTCAATATCTTCTTTGTAGCTATCTTTGGTATTTACAAGCTGTCCTTCTTTTGTTAGTCCATTTATTCAAGCTGAACTTCTGGAATAACATTATCTTCTCCTTTGCATTTGGAGCATATATGATCTGGATATTTATGGCCGATTAATTTGCAGTATCTGGTTAATAGTTCTTCATTGTTTCAGTTATTATTCCTTATTTTTGGGAAAAAATTTATGATGGAAAAGGCATATCATATCATAGTTGTGTAAGGATATTTTTAATTAATAAAATATATCATGGGTCTCATTTCATTATAACTTCTTTTCACTTTTCACCCCTCCACCCTCACCTTCTTCCATTCACCCCTCCAACTAATATATAGTACTATTTTTTATTTTTTACTTTATTTATTCATGCCATTTCATTACACAAATTAAATAACACATCAACAAAATCGAGGCATAGTGAAAAGTGATATTGAATATTCGGTCATGAAATTAAAAAAATTATTTAAAATTTTTAAAATTAGAGTTGGAGTTGTGTTGGTCATATTTTCTGTAATAAATTTTTAGAATTGAAAATTTTCAAATAAATTTTATCACTGATTATACAACTTTGAATTTAACACAATTTTTTTAATTTTCTTATTACATAAAAGTTGTTTATTTTTAAAGTTTATCACACAATAATAATTTTTATCACATAAAAGTCATCCAATTTAAAATTTGTCACATAATTTTATTTTTTTTAAAAAGGTGTTTATGTATTTTACCAGAGGCGGATTCATAGATTTTATTTTATCTCTTTTAATTTTTTTATTTCAGATGCATAAAAATTCACAAAAATTTCAAAGTATGAATTTGTTTCTGTATTTTACTATACAAATGGGTATATTAGAAAAGTAAAATACTCAAATCATATTTTTAATATTAATGTTAATAAGTAAAAATTATAATACAAAAATTAAAATAAGAAAAGCAAATATAAACTGTATCTCACAATGAATTTAGAATTATGAAGTGAAATATTAAGAGAGATTTCTAAAATTATCTCAAATGTAATTAACTTATTTTTATGCACCAAATAATATTTTATATATAAAATATCATAATTTACGTAAAACTTACAAGCTAAATGTCTTTTATGTGATAAAAAATTTGAAGAAAAGGAATGTTATATTATAAACTTTGAAGTTAAGGACTTTCAATTAATGAAAATATTAAGATAAGAAAGAAACAAATTTGCTTGGGTAAATAAATTAAATTGATTTTAAACCAAAAAAAAATGAGAAAGGAAAGAAATAGGTAGAGAGAAAAATAGAGGGATTTTGACCCACTTTTATGATAGTGGGATCTCATATTTCACTTGGCAAAACATGAAATGAAAAGAACCACACACAACTTTTGTATGCCACCTAATACTAGTGCTTCTCCAATCATAAAATTTTTCTATTTTTGGGATTAGACTCATCATAGTACGTCATCCTTCTTGTTTCACATGGAGCAGAAATAGCTAATCCTCCATGTTTATAGTATTGATGCAGTTTTGGTCCTCCCTCAAATACTTTTCTTTTTTTAGATCGAGAGGTTCATCACGTTATATTTCACATGCAACAATATAAAATTTTCTTTCCTTGCAATATTATTTGTCTACGATAAATTGATATAATTCAAAAAACAAAAGCAAATTTTTGGCTTAGCTATAAATGATTTTTTGACTGTACAAAATAAAGAGCTCTTCTTCTCACCTTCTCTCTCATTGAGTTATTGTTTATTTAAACATAGAGGAAGACGACTAAACATTCCACACACTAAATTATGGACAAAACCAACGTTAAAAAATAGAGAAGAAAGCTTGGGGGATCGGAGGACCAAAAGTGCACCCATGTTGCAAACATGAGGGACTATATTAGTGTTTCATGTGAAAAAGACAAGGATGACTTTTAGTCTTAGCCCAAAGATAAGGAACTATTTCTGGCTTTTTCTTCTATAATATTGTGTTTAACTTCTTCACATTTGATAGTATACACTTTAAAGGTAATTAAAAATAACTATGTATAGTTAGTAGAATTAATAATTTGGAAAATAAGATAAATGATCTTTTATAAAACAGATTAATTACACTAATAATTAAGTAAAAGTTACGTTCATCAATAATAGTGTCAATGGATATGTATATATAAGATAAATCCAGAATAATACTGAAATATTATGCGGTGCACGCATATGAAGTTATAATTAGAGAGAAGAAGCCACTAAGAGGAGAAAGATTGAAGCCACAAATCAGCATCAATGAAAGAGGAGTTGAGAAAGGGAAGAGCTTGTGTATCGTTTAGTCTTTGAACGTATGGCGCCCTCAGCGCCATATTGGATCCTGCTCCTGAGCAGTTGTACTCCCCATAGAAGATTGTCCTGCATATATTAATCATTCCAATCAATTAAACTTTACAGTCAATATATAGTAATTAATTGATTTAGGTGAATGATATATAGTAACTAATATTAAGTTGAAAACTAATTAAACAAATAAACTTCATTGTCGTATATATATAATTTATAAACTTTTAGATGAAATGATTATACGATGACTTAACTGATCTCTTGAAGGGTCGTTGAAGTCGTTCCAGCCCTCGGGAGCTACGATATCCGTCATGAAAGTGTAAGCAAAGACGACAGTCGAGTAAGGCCTCCATGCACGCCCCAACCAGATTCTACCAGTGCCTCCCAAAGTGCAATTCACGAATGCGAAGCCACTGTTTTCGTCTTTGGTAGCTCTTCCGTGTGCTGTTACTGCCCCGTTTATTGACTTCACTCCTGCGGCTACTGGGCTTGCTATTGATATCAATTGGCAGTTCTGCGTGCACTTGAAACTATTAGAACTCCTAAATATAGCATGTCCTCCTATATTTTGAACTCTAAGCAATATTTTTCGTACTTGTGATCGACACGATTAGGTGAAATATATATATATATATAAGTGTAAGTACCTCGTAGATTGATTTTCCATTGCCAAATATGAAGTCGATGGAGCCCTGAATGTAACAGTCCTTGAAGTAATGGCGACCACGGTCGTCATGAAGGGTATCCTGAGCTCCAAAAAATCCACAACCCCAGAAGGCAGCTTCATCTCCGGCTATCCTAATCGCCACTGCTTGTGCTCCTACCGCCCCTGGCACTGGCATTGGAGCTACATTCTGTATTTATTGAACACGTATCGGTAGCTAAGTATAATTGATGATAGGGTTCAATTGAACTTAAAAAATATAATGTGGAAACAAATTGTTGAAATTCATGTACATATGTAAATTATTGAGACACCAGGGAAGTTTCTAATGTAGAGACAAAGTTTGCTAAAAAGTAAATTTAGTTCACAAGATCGGTGTGTAATTTGGAATTTAGTTTTTTGAATCTTCTTGTTATAATTCCTGACCTGCCGCTGGATGCAAGTATTGTGGACAATGTAATAACACAAGTAGCAAAATACTTCCTCCATATTTACTTGTCCATGTTTGACTTGACACACCCTTACTATACCACTCTTAATTATAATAAGTCCTCTCGAAAAATGAATAGTACTTTATAATAAGAGTAAAATAGGTATAAAAAGGTAAATTATCTCTTGATTTTCTCAAGTGGACAAGTAAAAGTGAACATCTATTTTTAGTATTATGAACAAGTAAAACAGAGCGGAGGGAGTAATAGTTAATACTTTTTTCTGAGTGAAAATGAAAGAGAAAGAGAAGGGTTGATGATGATATATTTATATACCATGAAACTTATATTCTTGGCAATGAAGTTGGTAGAAAAAACTTGGACAGAGCCACTGTAAAATGTTCCATTTGCAGAATTGGCTGTGTCATTCCATATGATAGCTGTGGTCAAATACCCTTGCCCTTGAAATGTGATGTTAGGCTTTGTTTTTGGAATAATCACCTTTTCACTGCATTTTTAATCAAACAGAACAAAAATCCGTTACATAATAAAACAAGGGAACTTAACAAAGTCACCTACTCCCTTTGTCCTAAATCAACAGTCACTTTAGCTCAAAAGAATTATTTCAAAATAGTTGTCATTTTTAGAAATTCAAGACTAAAATTAGTAGTAACTATTTTCAACTATACTATTAATGACACTGTGTGTACTAAGAAGAAATCGATATATATATATTAATAGGGGTAACTTAGTAAAATATATTTAGTATTTATTAACGCGCGGAAGGAGTAATTAACTAAGAGCTATTGCTTACAAATAAATGCCATTATTTATCCATATTAAGCTTCTTTTCGCACTAAAATTCCCAACAGAATCAACTGCAGCTTGCACCGTAGTGAAATTGCAACAGCCATTGCGATCAACGCAGAGAATGGACGTGTTACTAGGGTCTACAGTGGGAAAATTGGGAGTAAATTTGTCACAGGTTGATTGTTTTGCCTTATCGTCATCAGTGTCATGACGGTGATGACCATGATGGTGATGACGATTAACAGTACTGAGCGGTAGTACTGTAGAAACACTATCAAAAATACAGTTGAAGTACGTTCGGGGCGGATTCATGAAATGAGTTGATGCTAAAACAGCAAAGATTGCTATGAAAATTGGGAAGTATATGGCCTTAGGATTCATTTTTCTGCCTGGAACGAATAAACAAAGAAGGTGACAATAATACGTATAAATAAGAGAAGGATGACATTTAATAATTGGAGTTTGTGGATTATACCTTTAAGAAAACCTTATGAGATAAAAAAGAAATTAAAGAAATAGGAGTACTACTTGAATGAAGTATAAGAATGGTTGACATGTCTTGCAAATTACCCTTTCTCTTTTGGGACAATTTCATACGCAATACCTACCAACACATCAAATGGATGATGGATTCTTATGCCTTGATCGGACATATTTTTACTATTCCTTCTTATTTGGTATTTTTATCGTTTTATATTGATCCAAAATAAGTGAGATTTACCTAATTAATAAATTTTTTATTTTATTTTATCCAAATTTAAATGTATTTACACACTTCGAAGAAGTCTTTCTCAATTACAATTTTCTATGATAAATTAAAATAGACTCTTTTACTATTTCAACGGCAATTGATATGCATATAATAATTCTATGTCATATTATTATCGTACTAGATATGTACATTCTCTTTATACTTATCAACTTTGGAAGATACAAAATCAAGAATCTCTGCTAACAGAAAGCAACTTAAGAGACTTTTAACAACTATGCTTTTGCTTTCAGATTAAAATGTTTGAATATGAACACATATTTAATTATTAGAATAATGTTTTGAATATGTACTATCAAAATAATTAAGATTGATTGTTCCCTCAACATCAAATATATGTTTAATTTATTTTTATTTAGACATTAAAAAATATAAAATGTTAAAAAATAATAATTATACTACACATCAAACTATTAGAGGAAATCTTAATTTACATGATATTGTAAAAAAATATTTGTTAGTATAAAAACTAGTGGTGATGGCAGCTGGATGTGGCTGCAATGATTGCTATGTTTGTCGTTGTTGGAGGGTGGCTAGCAGTGATGGTTGTACATTAATGACTGGTATATATGGTGGTTGTTTTTTTAACGGCACTTACAGTTTGTTATTGCTCATTAATTATATATAACTGAAATAAATTAAAAAGCACTTAGTTGTTAACTTGTTATTAGCAGAAAGCTCGGAAGGTTAATTTACTGTGAAGCCCGTTAATTAGTTCCTTGCTAATCTTCTTTCGTGAGAAAGGTTACGTGAAGTTTTCTGGAATCCTCGTCTATCAAAGAGAGAAGACACTGCTACATACTATATATTATTATTGCTAGAAATGCAATTTTTAATTTTAGATTTCTACACTTGGAAGCAACTCAAAGACAGTTTGGCTGACAGTAGTTAAATTTCAAAGTCAAGTCCAAGTTGGGCAATGTTTTGAAGAATGGAATCAAAGATTAGAATAGTTAATTAGCAAGGAAGGTGGAATTTTACGATTCTAAGCTAGTGTTTGGCCATAGATTTTCAAATATTTTTGGCAAATATTATTTGGGTGAAGATTTGGATGAAATTTCACCATGTGTTTGGCCATAGTATTTGGGAAACATATTTCACCTTTTTAAGAAATATGATTTATATCCATAAGTTTTTAAAACTATCAAAACTAACCATAAGTTTGTATTACATAGCAAGATAGAAACGTCGACGTAACAAGACCGCAACGAGTTACTTGGATATTCGTTGCAGCAAATAACAAGTAGTGAAGCACGACTATTGTTTCTTTAAAAGATAAAAATTTGTGTAGAATTTGAATAAATAGAGGGTGTTTTGGTAAAATATAAAAGTTTAATGTAGAATTTGAATTTTTTAAAACTCCCAAATAATGAGATTTGGCCCAAATACTAATTTTTTCTAGTATTTGGGAATTTGGGTTATTTGCCAAAAATATTTGTCAAATAATGACAAATTGTATGGACAAACACTATTTGTCAAATTTTCTCCCAAATATTACTTGAAAAATCTATGACCAAACGGGTCCTAAAATTAAAGTTCGAACTTGTCAAAGATAGTATAAATTAATATTGATCCTAATGCTTCTACTGCGCTTTTCATATTGCTTGTTACTATTTAAGAAATCAGAAAATTGCGCTATTCGTATTGTTGGTCACTATTTAAGAAATCAGTTAATTGAAGAATGATTGTTGAATGGAATAAAATATAGTAAAACAAACTAATAATACATTTAAAGGCAAGGATTTCTAATCAATCGACTAATATAGTTGAATCTAGACTAACTTATTTTAATAAATGGTATTCATTAATTCTCCTCCAATTCAATCTTCTTTAGGTTATGAGTGCCTCTCGGTTACTATACTCGACTATTACGATTTTCTTGGCTGTGTATGGCTCGTTCTACAATTAGAAAGTGTTTGGATTGATTTTTAAAAATAGTTTATAAGCTAAAGTCATAAGTTAAAAATATTCAATTTTTGACTTTTAATTTATTTTTATATCTGGCCTAAAAATGAGTGCAAAATGCACTTTTTATCTATCCAAAACACCATAAAAAAATAGAAAAAGAACTTAAAAATCAAAAACACTTAAAAATAAGTCAATCTAAGCACTCTCTTAGTCAATGTATTATAGCGCCTTAGGCATGGAAGGTAGTTGAGCATTTTATAACCATTGGTCCCACAAAAAGATATAGACACTCTTTTTTTTTTAATCAATTACCCAGATAGTTCTGAGTTATGTTGTATTAGCAAAAAAGGAGCAGAGGGGGACTAGGCCTAACCTCAATACAACACATAGTTGCAGGTGTCCAAAAACACCCCAAAATCAGAAGGCTCACACAATTATTATAATGCCTTCTGGTACATCAACACAACGACTGACTTAGCTTAAAAAAAAATTGGCTTTGTCATATTTACATCTAAGAGTAGGCATTTTCTATTTGTCTAGCATAAAGAGACCTCTAGCCTGTCTAGGTAGATGAGACAAGGACCGGGTGAGCAAATTTCGAGTAGAAATAGAGGGCAGTTTGGCTAAGTAGTCAGCAATTTGGTTCCCTTCTCTAAAACAATGTCTCACTTGAATTCCAACTCTGTTCTTGATATTGATGATGTTTTTCAACACATGTTTCAGTTTCATGTTTGTGACAAAGTTGGTATCAAGCATATTAGTTATGACCATGGAGTCTAGTTCAAGAGTAAAATTAGTGTATCCATAATAGCTACACCATTTTACTCCAAATTCAGCTGCTAAAGCCTCTGACATATTACTGCTACGCTACAATTGACAGAGATGGAGAAAACCATAACCAAATCACTTTGACTATTTCTTGCAATTCCACCAATGCTTGCCCTGCCACTATCATGTAAGTAGCTACCATCTGTATTAATTTTGATACAACCATCTTGAGGACAACTCCAAGTGACTTGTTTCACCCTTTGGAATGGCCTGAGATTTTGACCTGTGAGGCAGAAAGTTGGCCAGTGATTGATGCCTTGTAAATTCTTGCAGTATTTGGTCATCACCGACTTGATATTACCAATAGATTGATAGATCATCTTGTTGTAAAGGAAGTGTCTTTGACCACCATATTTACAGGCGCACCATTGTTTCCATATTTTCCAGTAAATGATACTGGAGTGATCTTCAAAAGGACTTTGTGTATGGCATTCTCAATTCTTATGCTCCACCAAGTGTTGATTATGTTGGTAATAGGCTGATCTACAAGTTGAATCCCAAGAGGATTTCCAATGGTGTTTCATATGCACCTTGCTACTTCTCTTTCTCCAAAAACATGGTGTATGGTGTCATTTTGTGCATTCCTACAACAAAATAATCACTTTGAGAGTTTATATTGAATCTGATGATAATATCATTAAAAGGTAGCCTTATTTTAAAAATTCTCCAAGCCAAATACCATTCTAACAACTTAAAATCAGTTTGCATAAAAGAAACAAACATTCACAATCTCAAAACACTAATAAAGTAATAATTTGTGAAAAATCTCCCTAGAACCTTAAAGTCACCATACCAAACTATTCTACCAATCGTCTAGAGTACGGGGATGCAATCCCAAAAACAAAAAGAGAGTTTAAGCCCGAAATAATTGGGCTACAACTAATTGAAGAAGACAAGGTAGCTTGACCGAAGTAGCTCATCCTTGAGATCTGAATGCGCTAGGACTACAAGTGAGGTCGCGTGTCAGCCGCCGGAAGATGTCCTATACTCACAAAAAGAAAGATAAGTGCATAATCAGTACACAACCATCGTGTACTGGTAGGATCATCGTTCAACTCCAATAAATAAGATATGAACAGTAAACCAAAGCTGAGTAAAGAGAAGTAAACATGTAACAAGTCAACAATACAACTAGACTACAAGTCTCTTCCTTAACTTATCAACCACATGTAACCAATTAACAATCAAGGACAAATCAGTAACAATAAATATATATCCTTTTTCCATAACCCGGACCCACCAAGAATCCCCTTAACATCACCTAAGTGTTAAATATGCAACCCCGGTCTACACCAAGACCAACCTCACATTTAAATATAAATATACGGCCTCTCATGGACCATATATAATAATCACATTTCAAGAATACAACCCGATCCACTCATGGAACTATCGAAAGAATACAATCAATGCAAGTAATATAAAACCATACCAGGCGTGATACCCAAGCCAACCATTATGAATCATGTACCAGGCGTGGTACCCGAGCTAACAGATAAGTATTCCATACCAGGCGTGGTACCCGAGCCAACCGAATATCACATCAAATCCAATCAATCAACAAACTATGAACAAAAGCATACTTGTAAACCAACAAGCAACAAACCAGTTTATTTCACAAGACTGATAACCAGATAAGTAGACATTCATAAACTTATTCCCTAAGCATGTAACTCACAATATTAAGCGATAGTACATGAACACATATTGCATATTGGGAAATCAACAACCATCACCTACATCGAATTACTCAAAAGCTCTATTAACTTGGAGTCTTCCTGTCTTTTGAAGCACTTGCTTGTTCTTGGTCTAAAAATCATTACAAGATACTAACATTAGTCCATATGGCCTAATAGTTACCCGAATTATACAAAATCTCAATCTCCAAGCCAAACTATGATCATTCCACTCTTTTTTCGGGCTTTCCCACCATTAATTCACCTAAGTCTATTATTTTTACGCATATATTTAGAGAATTATGGCTAATTAATCATAACCCAATAATAATTAACAAGACCCAAGAACTTCTACGCCCTAGAATCTTCTTTTTCCTCGAATTCTACCATTCCTTTATCAAACCAAACCTTTTCCCAAGTCCATAAATAGCATTTCTACAATGTAGAAATTATAGAACTAAGTTAGGGGAGTAGAAACCTTACTTTTGGGAAGAAAAATGGTGAAAAACGAGTAAGCTTTGCCCAAAATTGCCCTTGCCTTTCTCCAAAACGTTCTTGGTGAAAACTGAATATTTTGGGAAAGTTTCTGCATTAAATCCCGACTTAGGCCATTATAGCGGTCCGCACTCCACTATAGTGATATCGTCGTAGCGGAGCCGATCGCTATGGTGGTGCTGACCGTCGTTGACTTCCGCTATAGCGGTAATTTCTCCGCTATAGCGGAGGTCGCGACAGCGCTATGTCAACCGCTATGGCGGTTGACACGGGATAAAAAATCGTAAAATTCCCCAAAAGTACCCATTTTACAACACACCTTAAATCCTCGACGTTCCGGAATAACTCCTTTACGTCAACCTCGATACCGGGAGTTCTACTTAACCAAATTCACTTTCGAAGAGTCCCCCCGACTCCTCAATGTCTTAGTTAACAGAAAAACTAGCTCACTACAAGACACATTTCCCAATCCTTACCCGGATTGTCCTAGACCATACCTTGCTCAGAAATCGTCTTAGACTAGCCTAGCCCAGAATTTCCAACTCCCAAACCCGAAAGTTTTCTAACCTGAAACTTGGTATAAAAAGTTTACCAGTAATGACCTACCCGATCATTATAAAACTTCTTTCTTAATTTGTAGTCTAGTAGATCTACGTGCTCTAGTGGATTAAAAGTAAATTTATGTTCAGTAACTTAAATGTGAGGTTCTGCTTTCATACCTGATAATATTTATGACGGAGAAGTCTCAAAAAGCATATGATTGCTTAATGAAAAGAAGGGTTTGTAACAACAAGAAGCCTTGAAAAGCATACATGTGCTTAATGAGAGGGCTTTGTTAACAAAAAAAATTGATCATGCTTGAAAAAAATAAAAAATAAGAAAAAACAAGTTGACATCTAATTTTCGAGTAAATTAAGTATTATAATTTTTAGGATTTTTTTAAAAACTTAAGAAAAAAGTATCCTTTGATTTTTCTCTATAATTCTTATACAAAGGCTTGATTGCATATTCTTGAGTTTGATTTATTTATATACCAACTCAAGTGCATGAAACTTAATATTAAATCCAAATTTGAACAAATTTAGTAACTCCTAGCTTTAAGAAAAAAAATTCTCAACTTTATGCTCCCAATGGCTATTAACGATTACATAAGCACGTAACTTTCATGCTCCGTTAGATGGAGCTTCTAGGCGGCGCCATTCAAGAGCGTATGAAACAACAATATGTTCCTCATGTCGAGGCGAATACTACCACAGATCGATGTAATTGCTTTCAAGATTACTTATGCTAACACGATTGCTAGAATGCCCATTTATCTACAAACACCCTCTTTTATGAAAGAGAATCTATAATTATGAGGCATATTGATGATGCTCAAAAGCACTCTCCCATAAGGAGGTGGTAGTGATCGTCAGAGTAAAATAAAAGTGATCCAATGAATGTCGGGATCGAATCCACGGAGAGTGAAGTAGTGAATCACTAAAAGATCATCGAATAGTTATCACTAAGAGAGCAAATGTTCAAACAACTTAAAAGTAAAGATTGCGGGAATTGGAAAGGAAAATTACGAAGCAACTTCAATTTCAACACACAAATGAAAAGTAAATACAAGATTTGTATTAGTGAGAGGAAGATCAGGGGTATGCTTCCGATGGGATTTTTCAAAGGGTTAGAGTACTTGAGTAATTAAGTAAATTCTCAATTAATGATACAGGTAGCATTTGTTTTAGTCATATTCAGTAATTTCTCGATCCTTCGAAGATATATCCCATGGTCTTTGTTCAAGCACCAAAGGTTTTAACACAAATCAACCAATTCAATTACTTGGGGAAGTCATACTATTCTAGCTTACACTCTTACATGAGAGTTTTCGTCGATTAAGCTATTTCTAGCCTTAATTTAAGGTGCAAATCTCAAATTCTCACTATTAAATTCCTATCCAAATTGTGAACCCCTCTTTCAAGCAAGAGCACAATTAAGAAAACTCAACTAATGTTTGCAACCATCAATTTTATAATTAAAACTTTTATAAGCTCAATTAAACAAGATCCATACCCAAATTCAAACACTCATCATACACATACCCCTAGACAAGGAGATTAGCTACTCATTCTAAGAAAATACGAGAATATACCAATTGGGTAACTCATACTTCCATTCATAGTTAAGCCATTAAGCCAATATCCAAATCCAAGCTCAATTTGGTATAAAAATAGTGAATTCAAGTGTAGAAGATGAAGAAAAAGAGTACTCTCAATATCTTCCTTTGGTACTACTCTACTCCAAAACTTATCAGGAATACAACCCAAAAGGGGTTTTAGAATCTTCCCAAAACGTCACTTGACAAAGGATAAAAATGTCCTTCAGGAGTGGTGCAACGCGACATACGACACAACGTGCAATCACACCATGTGTTGTGCGCATCGCATGGCTCTAATCCTCAGACCAATGATGCCAGTCGCTTCAGCTGTGATGTATGAAGAGAGGTGCGGACCACATTTTCCGTTGTGCGGGTCGCACGGCGGTCGCACCTCTCGACAGATTCTTCCTCTATTTCAATCTCCTTCACACTTCAACTTTTTTTTTAGCTCTTTGGATTCAATTCCTTTGTTTTCTATTCTTGACCAAGAGTACCTACATTTTCATCAATAAAGGCAATAAGTACCTCTAAATCTCATCAAAACATAGTAATAATTCATGAATAAAGGCTCAATAAGTTGGTAGATTACCAACTTATCAAACCCCCAAACTTGAATTGTTGCTTGTCCTCAAGCAAGATACTCGTAAGGTAAGGAATGAATTATGCTCTAAAACATATAGAATGTACACAAGATTATTCTAACTCTAAAAACTACGAAAGTAACAAATAAAAAGACACAAACAAAAAAATTCAACTACAATGTTCATCTCAATTTGGACCACCACATTCTCAAGGCAATAGCTCAATTCAAAACATTTATCAAAAGGACTTCTTTTCTCATTGTTACGACGTATTTTGAACTTAATCAAAATATCATAACTTGGCAATTATTTTTGAAAAATGAATAAAGAGAGAGTCACCACTTAATTTTTAGGAAATTAAGAAAACCTTTTTTTAAAGTTACTCATAAAGAAAACCTTTGTTTTATAACTAAACTAGAGTTCAGGGTAGGGCTTCAAGTGATTTTTTAAAAAAGGGGTTAAGCATTTCAAAAAATCCGCAAATACGATTACCGACAAATTTTTAAATATTTTGTGGCTGAACAAATTTAGAAATAATTTTAAAGTAACTTTTTTTTTGAATTTTTTTTTTATCAATTTCTCAAAACTTTCAAACTTTTTGAAAGAAGTTAATTTTTATACATGCTTAATAAAAGTTAAAACATCCACATGTATATTTAGAGATCAAATATTAATTTATCGTTAAACAAAAGCATGACAACGTTTTTATTTCTTTTCTTTTACAGACTGAAAATTTGTTTGTTGACTGAACTAAAATTTGTTACTTTAGATAGTTGAATTGAAAAGCTCAAATCTCATGATTTAACATGGAAAATTTTAGGATGAAGTAGTAAAGAAACCAAAATTAAATAAATAAACTCGTTTGAGGATTCATCTAAGTTGAATGATAAATAAATAAAAATGTTAGTGATACAAAGGCATATAAAAATGTTAAAGATAAGAAAATGACTTTAGGCCCTTGGCCTAAAATCTAATAATTGCGATCTTTCCCACTTTCTTTTTCTGATCGTCTGACGAGAAGTGGGTCTTCAAATGAGTAGGCTGACTTGATGACAATATCATGTTGGGCTTCCATGCCCAACGAGAAGAGGCAATGAGAGAAAAGAGAGTCAGATGGACTCATTTTGGAGGTTATTTCATGCAAGGAACAGGAAGAAACAATTAGTAACGGTATTGCCGATGACTGATTATTTTAAAAAAAGTGACTGAAAGATTAAAACACTTCATTGCATGATCAGAAAAACAACACATTTACTTAAATGATGCAATAAGATGAGACTTGAAATTTAAAACATTATTCTTTCATATCACAAACACTTAATGAGGAGTCGTTGCCTCTATTTTTATCCAATTATAACTTAAAACAGAGGCAATTATCCTACACATTTGAACCCAAATAATTTGAAGGAAAGAAAAGAGTAGGCATGTAAGTTTTAATTAAGCGTTAACCACATTGAAACTCGCAACAAATTAATTTAAGCAAAGCCAAAACAAATCAATGACATTCTGTTTTGGAGAGCCATCAGCACAGGGCTGAATTAAACCAGGCCTAGTTAAAATTTGAACTCGAAAGCAGTTTCATGGGCTATGCTGAACATCTTTTAGCGTACAGATTCAGCTTAGTTCAAATAGTTGCGAAAAACATGACATAGTATTCCAAAGACGTGAAAACAAAAAGAAGAAAAAACAGATAAGAAAGAAGTAAGCGTAAAAAAAAAGAACCATGTTAGAGAGAACAAGAAGCCAGACCAAACAGTGAAAGGAAACAAAGAAACAAAGCTAAGGAATGGAAAAGGGAAATTTTACACAAGTACTCTGCTTTAGAGAAAGGGAGAGGAGAAAGTGATGAGCAACATGATATACGGGTATTTAGAGACAGGGAGAGGATAGAAGATGATGACACCATGGTGTATTCTCATTTCATCCTGTAATGTTCACATGGGCACCTCCCTATCACATACTTCACCAAACTAAATCGGAAAACACAAAAGAGCACTTTAATGGATCGAGCTCAAACACACACAAGCGTAAAACTGAATTTTTGAGCAAATGAGCTCTGTTTAATAGAATGAAATCATTTAAGGGAAGACAAGGGTGTGGAAATTTGAAGAGTATTTACAGGTGAAGAGTGAGTGTATAATGACGAACACTAAAGCGTCCATCCTTTATCCGATATGTTCATAAGAACACCTCTTCATTCCCATTCTCTTAGACCAACGAGACCAAACATCAAAGAAACAAGTAATGCCCTTTCTTTTATTCACTAGTCTTAGACATTGAGATCAAAGATACACGAAAGAGAAAATAGAAAGTAGAATCAAAGACATCAACATAATATTTCTTCCCGAAATCGAAGCATCAAAAGAACCAGAAACAGGGAAGATTTTGAGTGTTTACGAATGAAGGGTGGGGTAGAAAATTACAAACACTATAAAGTGTTCTTCCTTTATCCCGCAATATTCATCGGAACACTCCTCTCATTGTATACTCTATTAGCAGCTAAAAACCAATCACTGATAAAAGTTGTAAAATACAAGAAATGCACTCGAATCACGAAACAAAATTAAAAATATACATACTCATAAATTAAAAACAGATGAATCAGCTAAGACTAAAAATTAATTAAAAAAATGAATGGAGGAGGAAGAGGGTATTACCTTGTTTGAGGCAGTGAACTGAAGCTATGAGAGTTGGAGATCGTTTTGACAATTCTACCACAGCAAAGCTCAAGAAAATAATTAGTATTTTTTTTTTTTGTAAAGAAACTTCTTACTTAAGACTAAAGAACTTAGAAGATATTTGGGAATTGAAAGCTTAAAGACAGAATTCTCAGGTTAAAAACCATGTCTGTAGAAGTGGGGATAGCTCTATTTATAGAGCCAAATTCTAGAGTTCAAGCATGAATTTTAAATTTGGATTTGAAAAATAATCCTTTGATTTCAAATCGAATTTTTGAGTTCCAGGATAGGACAAGGATTTTTTAATGGTCTTCTTGTTATCTGAATCGAAAATTAAGTAAAAGAGGGAGTCAAAGAGAATACATGACCGTTCAAACGAGCTTGGACAGAAACAATTACTCCTTCGCCCGAAATAGGCGAGTTAGCTCTGAACGAGACCGAAAGTGAGCTGCAAATTTCTTTATTCCGCGGGTAAAGACCTTTGGGCGAACTCGTTTGCCAAAGAAAGACAAACGCTCATCAATATAATACTCCCAAAAGGGCGAGCAAAGACTGAAGACGAAGGAAGATGTTAGATTTCTAACTGATAAAAGATTTGGAATGTAGAGGAGCGACTATGGAGGGAAGAGGGATTAGGGTTACTGGTTGTTTGTTGTGAGGAAGAAGAGAGGAGGTAGGTGAAATTAAGAGAAAATGGGCCGGGTCTTGGTGATTTGGGCTTGCTGAATTGGGTTATTCTTGGGCTGCGAAATTTAGTCCAAATGAACTTAAAAATAGCTGATTTAGGAGATAAAAATGGTTAAACATATAGCAATTTTGGATTTAAAATATGACCAAAATATTTTAATTATAGATAAATTACGTCACAAAATATAATCAATAAGATAAGATTAAAAAGAACTAAATATCAGTTAATCAACTAAGCTTTCTGACCTTGACAGAGTTGAATATTCATATGTAAAATATATTTTATAAAATTTATAATAATTAGGACGTAAACGACTCAAAATTGACAAGATAAAATACATATTTAACTAAAACTTATTTTTGATATGATTCAAATTGTAGACTAATAAATATTCTAAAATGATAATATATAATTAATTTTTACATAAATATAATTAGTATTAAAATATTATATATAATATATACATAATATATATTAAGGTATTTTGCCAAATGAAATGGCAAAATAACCTTCAAAATAATTTGGAAAATATTTTAACTCTTGCGAACGAATATTCCACCCTGTTTGAAATTTTGGAAGCTTGACTAATTAATCGACAGGTGGGAGACCAAAATTGGGTGTCAACACTCATTAAAAAACAAGGGAATTTGTCATTTCAAAACAAGATATTCAAGCTTCTCAAGTCATTGGCATGGACCTTCAAGGTTTTCCTCGAGATTCTTTATACAACGTGTCTCATTCATTCCTCTCAATTGAAATAGAGACTTCATCATTCCTTTCAAGTGTGCGATGTCACTCACCACAAGAGAGAATCCCACTCACAATCATGTAATTCACAATAAAAAAGGGATTACAAGAGAAGATTATCACTCTCTCAAGGAAGTTCAAGTGTACATGCATTGAACCATAGGCTTTCCCTTTATGTAATTCGCCACTATTGTAGAGTTACTAAGCTCGGAATCACTAAGGACTTGTGGGTTCCGATGTTGGCTAGGATTAGGGTGAGAATTGCATTTAGATCAAGTGACTAAACCTCCCTAACGCTCTTTGTGATCATTCAAAACACCGCTCATATTTTCAAATAATAACTTCACCTTATTTCTCCCTCTCACAATCTCAAGGTTCCCCTTCAACTTGATCATTCAACTTCCTTTATCACCTTTACTTGGTAGCACCAATTTCTTCTTTTCTTTCTATTTTGTTCATTTCATTGGACAATTGAGAGCAATTTTCATTCTTATCATATGGAGCTACCTTGCATTGAAACACATCCTTTTCTTCTCCATATTGGTGCATGCACCTCCAAACTTAGGCTTTTGCCTATGTTATCATTTCAGTTCCCTCCCTCCCCAAACTTAGGCTTTTGGCCTATATTTTACTTTCGAGCCATTAGAGAGGATGGTTTCAAAAATCTAGATTCCAAAAAGAGTCAAGGTGTCAAAGAAAAGTCACAAACTCAAAGGGGTTTACTAGAATCAATGTAAAGGGGAAGTCAATTTGGGTGAAGTGGCTTGTTCAAAAAGAGCCTAAGGTCATCTTCCAATCTCGGTTATATCTAGGATTTCGCCTTGAATCACATTCGAGGCAAGTTCTAGATAACACATGCACACACGAACTAAGTATAGCCTTACCACACAAGGCATCATAACACAAGAATTTCACAATTACTCTCATAATCAATTGGGACAAATGACCTTTGATAAGCTATTTCGAGTTCTTTTACACACTCGATTGTGAATCGATCAAGCTAAACAGGGAGTGTGCAAGTCATGACAAGAGAATGCTTTACTCAAAATCTTTTTTTCTCTTTCCTTCAATTTGCCAAAAACTTCTTGCGATTTTTTTTTTGGTGAGCTCATTTTGAGACAACAAAGACACGGAATCAATTTTAAATTGAAACTTGGTATTTTTGTTTAAGAAAGTTACCTCTTAATCTATCATAGGAAAATACCAACCCGGTTCAACACACAAAATAAACAAAGGAAAATAAATAAAATAAAAATAAAAGAAATAATTTGCTCCTTGAGAAAGAACCGTGGTATGAAGAAAACTCTTGGAGTTTATTCACTACTCTACTATTAATAAGGCGACCAAAACTTTAAAGCGCTCATGTATCATTTGAAATCGAGCCTCAGCATAGGCACTTAACGCGCTTGCAAGGCACGGGTAGGGAAATAATAAATCGTGTAAGACCAACCTGATGATATCGCAAAATCATCAACAAAAATAAAGCATCAAGCCCGATAATGGCACAGTTAAAGCACTAACAACAAAATAAAAGGTATGGCAATGGCAATATCACAATCATCCAACACGTGCTCGACAAAGGCCAAATAAAATATCTAGCATAGAAATAAAAATATCAAGGCCCGACAAGGGCAATAAAAATAATATTTCAAAGTCCAGCATTGGAAATCAACATCAATAACCAGAATGCACCACCTCTACCATAAAAATAAAGTATTGCCCTCAATGCTTAAGCTCAAACATAAAGGAAAAGGGTGCAAAAACTCCCTGTGAGGCTACTCCTCATCATCTGCCTGATCTGCCGCCTCTGTACTGGAACCTGCACCACCCTTGCGGGAGTGCGAAGTAAGCTGCGACTCTCTGAGCGCCTGCTGGAGCGGTGGATCCTCATCATCATTCAACTCATCATCATCGCCCTCATAGGTGGCGAACAAGTCATCCATGGGATCGGGAGTGTGACGGGGCTGAGTCATGGCCTCATTCAAGGCACTCAAGTTTGAATCATCAATCAGGGCCTTCCCTTTTGCCTTGTCAAAATCCTTTCGGATCTCCTTCACAGCACCCTCGATTCCATCCACCCTCTTTCAAAGGTTGGTCACGTTGTTCACTACCTTCTTCATGGCCCTCTTTACAGCTTTGTAAATCAAATCGGGCAGCTTGTTAGCTAGGTCGGTCAACTGCCTATGATGAGAATAGGTTAGGTCAACCATCTTTTGGAGGCCATCCTGGGTCAAGGTCGATGAAGATGATGGGGGGGTCCATGAAGTGCAGTAGCTGCAGGATTTCGCAACTCTGTGAGAGTAGGTTCTTCTGAAGCTGATTTAGAAGGAGAGGAAGCAGTGAGCTCAACATCTAAATCCCCAACCTCAACATATTCAAGAGGCTGCATCCGACGCCTCTTCATTCTAGAGGCATCCATGTATGTATTCTTTGGGGGGTCAAGCACACCAGTGGCATGGGTAGGGTTATCACAGCTGAAGTAGGGAATTTCGGCCCTAGCACAGAGCTTGCCAATGAGTACAACATAGGTAAATGAATCACCACCCCGGCGTTCTTTTCTTTTGATCACCACAATCGCTATCTCACCAAAGTTAATATGCTCCCTCGACATGATAGTTGCAATCAGAATGGCTCCCTCATGGGTAAGCTTTTGATCATTCTGAGAAGGCAGGAATCTGGAGCGAACAAAGTCATACCACAGGCGTGCCTCAAAGTACAAGGTCTGACGTGGGATATGGTATGGCCTACCATAGTCACCCAGAGGGGAGTGCCTGTAGCAATGATTATGGCAGCCCAGTCAACAGGCTTTGTCTCAGCAAATACCTTGGCCCGAAGTGCTGGTGCAGGCTTAATTCTATTACCCCAATAGATAGCATTGATAGCAGCGGGTGTGATACAGATTTTCTTACCCCCAACCATGATGGAGTCTAAGCAAGGGAACACCTCCACATTTCCCTTGTATCCCATAGAATCCTGCTTGGCCTGATAGGAGGCAAAGAATTCTTGAATCACCTCCTCATAATAATCTTCGGGCACCTCTTGGAATGGGTACCATTGGCGGTGGCGAACTATTAAGGGATGTTAAGCAGATCATACCTAATTGCTGCCAAGTTAAAGTTGAACTTCGGGTTGAAGGTTCTCTTCTTGTCCCTGTTGTAGACGGATTTCATGCCTTCTACCTCGAAGCGGATCCTTTCCTCAGAAACTTGCATGGGAGGAGGTGCTGTAACAGCAGCTGGGGCTTTCTTTTTGCCCTTAGATGTGGAAGAGGAGGTAGGATGAGATGGTGGCCTCCTTGTACTGCACCCCGAGTTTCCCCTGCCAGAAGACATAGTCTGCGTAGGAAGATTGTGAGTGCTAAAATGAGATAGATTTTTTTTTTGTATTTTTGAAATATTTGAGAGAAGAAAATGCTACAAGAACTTAACAAATGAAAAAGAGATGGAATGCAAAAGAGAAGATAAACACATCAGGTGACTGATGGCTTGTGCGATTCACGTCCGGACCACACTGAAGAAGTGCGCGTCGCACATGGTGTCGCACAGGCTAACAAGAACCTAAAGACATGTGCGATTCGCACCAGCCAATATGCGCGTCGCACAGGCCTTCACCCCTCAACTCAGTGAACTGGTAACAATTTCAACGACGTGCGGAGCTTTGTGCATTTTGCACGTGGAGATCTACGGGTCACATGTGAAACGCATCGAGAAACAGTTGGAATTTTTCAATTCTTTATTTTCCTATGTGTTATGTATATGACTCGGAGCAACACCTGTGGAATGCATAAATACAAGGCCACACACACCAATTTTTTATTGGACTTAGATATGAATTGACCTCAACCAAGTCATCCGGGGACTCAGACTTCCTCGAAATCTTTCAACACAATTCAAAATTCAAAGATAGGCTCAATGATTTTCCTGAAGAAGAACATTACTCCATTTATCATCGAAAACATCAAGCCTTCATGAAACACAGACACATTCAACGCACAATAATTCACTCTACTCAACCAAAGAACTCACCGGATACTCATATTCAATTGAAACAAGACACGGGTGCAGTGGTAACAACAATATCAGCCCACTCAATATGATTCAACAAAAACCTTGTGAAGATGACTCAATCTATCATAGGGCCAAACCATGCATCAACTCAAGTGGGTTACTCAGACTTCACCCTAAAATACTAAAATCAGGGCTAAAAATTAAAGCAAAGCACATGCATTATCATAACAATAAGATCTACCAAGTTTATCACAGATAAAATCAACAATATACCCAAAATTTGGGTCCCAAAATTTTTGAATCTCATTCACAAATAACATGGAAGAATAAATAAGCACGTTTCACACTAACAGTTCCCAATCAACTTAAAAATATTGATTTAACGTTGAAGAACTTACCACAAGTAGAGAAGATGGAGGAAAAATTAAAAATTAAAGCTTTTGGGGTTCCCAACAATGGTGACCTAACCTTGACCAGAAAATGATAGCAGCAGCGATGGGTGGGTAGCGGTGGTAATAAAGTTTGGGTGAAGGAAGAGAAGATTTTGGGAGAAGTAGGAGACTTAGGAGGATTTTAGGAGAGATTTGTGGAGGTTTTGTGGGAGAATAAAGGAAAAATAATGGAGGGTGGAAGTTTATAATAGAGAAAAAGAAGAAGAAAGGTCTCGGGTCGGTCAATGGCCGGTCAATAAAATTATTTAAATTTACCTGAGTGCAGAACGATGTGTGTTTCGCACTTGCTATTGCGCAACTCGCACATCACATCGCACCAGCTAATTTTTGAACCACAAGTTGCCCACCTTTCTGATTCAGGGTGCGATGGAGGTGCGACGCGTACAACGGGAGGTGCGACTCACATAACTTATCGCACATCACCTCTGGTTTTTCAATTCCCTTCCCACTTTACTGGTTTGGCATGCGGTTCCCTGTGAGATCTGCACAATGGTGGGTATGATCCGCACGACACTTCGCACTTTTCTTCTGGTGCTTTCCTTCTACTTGGTCATTTTTTCATCTCTTTGCATTCCTAAAATAAGCCAAAAACAACAAAAAGTAACATAAATAAAGTAAAAACACTTGGGTTGCTTCCCAAGAAGCACTTAATTTTACGTCGCAGCTCGACGATAGTACCTCAACTTTCAACCATTATCTGGGAGCATGTCAATCCGATTGGCGTGGCCCCATCCCAAGCAAAGAAAGTGTTCCTTCAACATCTTCATCATCTCATCTTATTGCCAAGTTGACAACACCCTAGATTCAGGTACCTCTTTCACCTCACACTCACCAAGGGCTTCAACCAATGTGCCCTCAGTATTAATCACCAACACAACTCTGAATTTGTTTGGTGGTTTGGTAGATGAACGTTACCTCTTAACTCCCCACATGAAACTTAAGCTCTCCAAGATCCACATCAACAAGAGCTCTTCTGATTGCCAATAATGGTCATCCCAAAATAATGCAAACCTCAAGATCCACATCACAGTCCTATACCACAAAGTCGGTCGATAGGATGAACTTGTCTACTTTGACCAAAACATCAAACAAAATCCCCACCGAGCATTTAATTGAGCGATAGTCCATAATTAATCTCATTAGAATAGGCCTTAACCAAGCCTAACTTTTTGAAAATCACAAGGGGCATCAAGTTGATAATCACCCCAAGATCACATAAGTCCTTTCGAAACAAAAACACTCCAATAGTGCGCGGAATAGTGAATTCTCCCGGATCTTCCTGTTTAGGAGCAATGTTACTTTTCATCACCATGCTACAGCTGTGGGACACTTCTACCATCCCCACTTTAATGACTCACTTATTTTTCAACATCTTCTTCATAAACTTTACATATCCCGGCATTTGGGTAAGAGCATCCACCAAAGGAATGTTAATGGCTAATTTGCTGAACATGTCAACAAACTTTTTGAATTGTGCATCTTTCTTTTTCTTGGATAATCTCTTAGGGTATGGAGGGGGTCCTTTAGGCACACT
Source organism: Jaltomata sinuosa (assembly GCA_003996215.1). Classification (NCBI taxonomy): domain Eukaryota; kingdom Viridiplantae; phylum Streptophyta; class Magnoliopsida; order Solanales; family Solanaceae; genus Jaltomata; species Jaltomata sinuosa. Next base: position 738,863 of record QJPP01007626.1, on the reverse strand, counting down.
CAGAACGTCCTCCCCAATATCAATAGCAATTTGAGAAGGAGAATCAGTCTCATCCTTCTCTTCACATGGATCATCATCATTTGAATTCATGTTGGGTGCACTAGGTTTCACCCCAACAACCGGGCTCTCATCAACATTGTTCTCAACCACAATCTCCTCTTCCATTATATTATTTGTCTCCACAACAACCTCAATAGCTGGCTTCTTCACCTTAATATACATTCATCCACTCCTAGTGACTATTGCTATCACATGGCTATTGTTCTTCGGGTTCACCGTCGTGTCACTGGGAAGTGTCCCCTTTATTCGAGGATTCATTTGTGAAGATAGATGGTTCATTTGTGCCTCAAGGTTCTTGAAAGATGCAGAATGGGAACTTACCATTTGGTGAAGAGTGTACAACTCACCTTTCAACTCTTTCACCCTATTGTCCATTGACTCTACTCCTTGCAACACCTTTTACAATATATCTTCAATCTTAGAGTGTCTAGGGTTGACAGTAGGCTGATATGAAGGGGCATCGGCCTTTGGTGGAGGCACATAGGGGTTGGTACTATGATGATTGTAACTATCATTGTCTCCTTCATGATCACGCTATGGACCCTCACGGTCTCTAGTCGGCTCACTATCTCTCTATTGATTTCCTTTATCCTTATTCCAACCTTGGTTCTCATCTCTCAGACGCCAAGGACCTTGGTTGGTACCTTGGTATCTGGGTCAAGAAGCCACCGCAAGATAACATAACTCCTCATCTGTAGAGGAGTAAACACCTTTATCTTGAATCTAGATCCATAAGTCCACACAACATTCAAACACTTTTATTTTCATCCCCCATCACATGTTTGGCTAATAGGTCAATATACGTTAACATCTTGGCCATTGTTTCATATCTTTCTTCATCCTTTTGCCTCATTTCACTCATCATAATGGACAAAGTCACCCCCGAAGAAACATCATCCTCTCTAGTATGCCCTGCACGATTTGTCTTTTTCATCCGCTCTAAGAGTGCCGAGGTAATACCATATTGTTGGTCCATGAATGTTTCGCCCGCGAGGTTATTTGCCACATATTTTTTCATTGAATTCAAGGCTTGATAGAAACTTTGGAGTAGGACATTGTCGGGCAAGCCATGATTAGCACATAATAGAAGTTTTTTCTTCAACCTTAGCTATGCTTCATGTAATGGCTCATCCGGGAGTTAGCGGAAATTAGTAATGTCATCCCTCAATTTCATCATTCTAGAGGGAGGGAAGAACCGCACCAAGAATACCTCTACTAATCCATTCCATGTAGTGATAGATCCTTCAAGAAGCTCTTCAATCCAAGTCGTTGATACGCCCAAATTACACCTTCTTTCAGAAGCGCAAGCGGTCACTGATCAAATATAGAACCCAACGAAGGTTGGGGTCGATCCCACAGGGAATATGATAGGACTAGGGTTGATATGTGTTTACTTGCGTTGTTAGCCGTTTATTTCCCTCGAAAGGGGGGTTCTAAAGTAACAAGTAGTAATTGTAACTAGAATATAAACAAGTAACACGTGACAATTTTAAGAGTTGTAATCAATGGGTGAGATGACTAGGGTAGTGTTCCCCATGAGATCATAACTTAGTAAGGCATTGTACTTAGTAAATTAGTTTGGTGCTTAGCATGCAGAATCGGTAAGTTAGGTTCACCTAAATCCTTGGTCCGGCAGATAGATGAATTTCACCACACGCCTTGGTCCGGCCACGGGTGTTTGCTATACTAACCCTTACCCTTTATCCCAGATTAGCTATTCCCAGACAAGGTCAAGCTATTAGATGAGGGTTGGTAGCCTCAAATCTCCGTTGTTAAACAACCTTTTTCCCATCTTTTACCTCCTTGGTCCGACAAGTAAGGATAAGGCGAGTTCTAATGTTGCGCACCATTAAAAAGTAATCAAAGCGAAGGGAAGAACAATACATGCATAAACACCGCCCTAGCATACCCAAGTACTTTGCCTACTTCATTAATCTTTCATGGTTCCTACAACCCTAGTTGTGGATTTAGCTACTCATGTTCATAAGTAAACAATCAAGAGTTACTAGTGTGTTCATGATCATATACTTACGATAAGAGATAAAGAAATCCGTAGTCTTGAATAGATGAAGATGGAAATCAAGAACAATGACCTATGAATGTATTAAACTCTCAAAACCAAGAACAAACTAAAATCACAATATTTTGAATGTGTTTCCGACAAAGTAACGAGCATAAAACATAAAATAAAACATAGGAAAGGTATTTATAGACGATGAAAAACCTATCCTAATTAAACAAGGAAACTGGAATCGGCAGCTTCCACGGACACAGTCTACGGTCCATGGAAGTTTCTACGGGTCATCGCCAGCACTCGTACTCTGAGTATTTGTCATCCTGCGGGTTCTCTTCCACGAGTTCTTCCTACAACTCGTGACTTGAATCATGGCTCATGGATTTGAGTCGTCAATCTCAGACTTTTTACCCATTCTCTAATCAGGTTCCACGAGCAGGAATCACGACTCGTGAACAAGTCCACGGCTCGTGGAAACCTTCCGTAGAACTCAGGCTCCACCTTGATCTTCAGTACTCTTTCCACGACTGACTTCCATGACTCGTGGAAGGAAGTGTTCACGACTCGTAGGGTTGAGTCATAGAAGTCAGTTTCAGCCAAAATGTCAATCTTTTCCTGCGCTTAGTCTTCGCTCCCTGTTTTCCTGCACAAGACTCAAAAACACATCAAAGGTACTAAAAATCGCTAAAGAACATACTCCAATTCCAAGTTTTAAGCGTCAAAAGTGCCACAAACTCACGGCACAGCAACACCCTCAACTTAAAACTGTTGTTTGTCCTCAAGCGACAAAACAAAACTATCCTAGAACGACGCTTGGGCAAAAGAAAACTAGGAACTATGGTAGTCATATGATTTAGCAGTTCAATTTGCAACAATTAACCCCCCCCCCCTCTTTTCAATACAAACAAGTGCACAAATTTTGCCTATCAAAATAACACAAAAGGATCAATGGACGACATTACGATATCAACAGACAACATAGCATACACTTATGGGTCTTACCTTAACAGTTAACAATCAATGTTACTCTAGTGCCCTCACCGCAAAAAAGTCCCAATCGCACAATGATATAGTCAAGATTTCTGGGACTGAACTAGAACACTCACACTCACAAAGATATTCAAGCAATGCGTGCACAATATCATAGGCTTGCCCTTATTTTCTATGCCTCGGCTTTTGAATAGTTGGATTAGGATCACTATAGGACTTTATTCGGCTTGTAACTTAGGCTCAGGGACGGGTATGGTAGATATGGGAAATAGTGACTAAGCCCTCCTTGGCACTACGCTATGCTTCTTCCACTTTTCCAGACCAACTCTATTTTTATTTCTTTTTTTCTTTTTTCTTTTTTTCTCTCTTTTTCTCCCATTTTATTCTTTCTTTTTTATCAAGTGATGGGTGCGACTTTTGTTTCAGACTCAAATTATTTTCTCACAATTTTTTTTTCTGTAGTAAATCTGCCACACCCGTTATTTCCCTCTTTATCACTAACCTTTTCTTTTTATACCCCATATTTCACACTCTCCTTCACAGTAGCCACCCTCAACTTAGGCGATTTGCCTGAGTTGAGGTGCACAATATCCAAGGAGGGACCAGGGCCAAACTGAAAGTTCATAAAAAATAGGGAAGGCGATTAGGCTAACCAATAAAAAGGGTTAATTTAGGCTGACAATCAGGGATCAAAGGATATTCACATCATTTGGATGGTCATTTAGGCTAAAGTGGATTATTTCAAAAATGGCCTATGATCCTTTCCTAACCAACCATCCTACACCCTAGGCAAGACTAACCGGACAAATTCTAGATTGGCACACAATGCAAGAACAGTACAAATATCGCTCGCACACACATGGCACAGAGTAAAACAATCACATGCTAACTATCAGGTTCATACTCTAGCTTAAGCCATTTATCAGATCGATTAACCTAATGTCATGCACAGATCCATAATGGTCAGTTTATCAAAAACAGATATTTTCATGTCACATAAATTTTTTGGAGGGGTCTCCATTCTTTTTCAATCAAAACCCAATTCAAAGTCATACCATAGACTGCGCTAAGTTCTTTTTCTTCTTTTACTACTCACAACCTATACTAACCGTGCCGGTTCAATAGAAATTAAAAATCCTTGGGGAAAGAACATAGGCAAGAAAACCCCAAGGACTCGGGTACCTTGTGGGTACCCTCATGGGTTGCCTTCCATGCAGCACTTGATTTAATATCACGGCACGATGCGGGTCTTTTGGCTATACAGACTTCACCAAGAGACCCATCAAAATGCGGACCAGCTGCTACTCCCACCCCACCAAAAATCGACGTGCATTGCGCTTAATGCACTAAAACAATAAAGGCATAAGGAGCAAGAACATACCTGAGGCGCCTAGGCGCCAGCGTCCGATGAACTAGGCGAGGCCGGTGATATAGCACCCACAGCAGTGTCAGTGGCAGCGACGGTGGTCGTCGCACTCAATAGCTCAACAATAGGAGTGACATCGGTGGATGCCCTCTAAGTAGCAACCACCTCCGGAGTCCCAAGAACTGAAGATGTGGCCCCTCCACCCAGTGGGGAAGAACTAGAGGATGCACCATGACGTCTTTGTCGATCTGCCTCCTCAAGGAGGCACATATCATCAAGAGATTATCATATGGCAGTAGTGGTATCGTGTCGTAACCTCTTTGGATCCATCTCAATCTTAGAAGTGCTGTCAGTGTGCACTCTCTTCGGTCTATCACCCGGAGGCATAACCTCCATCCCAACAAATAAGTCAACAACTCGGCGTGTGGGCGCTGGGACCTCAATATCGATGAGGGGAATGAGTAGGGTCTGGCTGGAATTGACAGATCTAACCTCCTATCGAAGTCGTGCTAGCTCATCCTGAATATATCCCAAGTCCGGGCTCTGTATAGTCTGTAACCAAGCACTCACTCGACACTCAAAAGCATCAACCCTTGTTGTCATCTCTCGTGCAACCCGGTCAATCTCAACTTTCATCCTCTCCTCTGCGGCTGCTACAGTATATCGCACCCATGGTTGGAGCTGGTCCAACAAATCATTCACCTATTTTTCTATATCATCCTGGTGAGCAACTAGCTTCTCGAGAAACTCGGCATCAATAGTAATCCTACCCGAAGAAGCTGGGCGTGAAGGCGCGGTAGGGATGCCTACTGGTGGCTGAGAGGTCGAAGGCGCTAAAGCTGAAGCTGTGGCTGTGGAACCCTCTGCAGCTACACTTACCCCCGTATCATGCAAGTTTTTTAGGTCTCGTGCTGCGGAGGACCCCTCAACTCTCATAGTACTAGCAAAAATGGAGGATGACGCTCGTCGGTGTGCAACTGGGTTAGCCACAGCTCTAATTAACCCCGCATCCTGAATCCTATTCAGCTTCTTAGTGTGGTCAATATCGAGCATCCGCAGGACTGCTGACTCCATGCATAGACGATGAATCAAACTGGGTTAGCCACACCTCTAATTAACCCCGCATCCTGAATCTTATTCAGCTTCTTAGTGTGGTCAATATCGAGCATCCGCAGGACTGCTGACTCCATGCATAGACGATGAATCAAACAGGGAAAGGGTATGCTAGCGTGCGGTCTAAATGCCCACTCATGTATCTCCTCCAATATGCAGCGTGGGAAATTAATCTCATATCCAGCCATCATGCTGGCCACTAGTACTGCATGGTCAGGCGTCAGAGAATTGTCCGCCTGAGTCGGATAGATGCGGGACCGAATAATGGCCCACCAGAACTTGCCGACAAAATTTAATGTTGCCTTTTTATGTCATCGCCGTGAACCCATTCTGCATCTTCACCATTCTCGGCTATATAACCCGCATCCCATTTCAATAATTACACTCGCTGAACTGGGTCCCTCATCTTTATTTTATCTCGGACAATATTCATCTTGCTATCGAACTCGATCGTGTTGACCTGTAACTCATGCTCTGGTCCAAACAAGAACCGCTGAATAGTCCGCTCAGAAATATCCATAGGTGTATGCCTCACCAAAGTACTGGTGAGTGGAGGTAGATCCTGATATCACTGTCTCGGTCCAAGGAGCCGACTGCCTATGGCCTTATAGGAGGCATAAAATTCCTGAACTATCTCGGGATAATAGCTACCTGGGGGCTCATCCATCCAATCGCATCGATAGTGATTGAATGTGGCCTGAATATCTGGGACGGTTGCTAAGCCCTCAGTCCATATCCGTGGCTCCTCAAAAATACCCCTTTTGGGAAGGCCCCTGTCGGACTGAAAAATCCCCTGTCTGTATATGGTCTACATCTCCGGAACACACCATCTCCGATTATCATGAGCCTCCGGTGTCTGTGCTATGTTAGCCTCTGCTTGTGTCTGACGTGCAGCTTCCGGGATGGCCAGATCAGAAGAGCTCTTATCACCAGATGCTGACTCGACATCATCAGACTCATTTTCGTTGCCAGTACCGGTCCCTGTGTTGCTCTCCCGGCTACCATCACCCTCTTTGGACGACCCCTCTCCCTCTTCAGACTGGGGAGAAGTGGTCGCTGTTGGTGGTACTATGGTAATGGCTAGCTGAAGTGCGGCTTCCTCAGCTGCCTGTGTTTGGGCCCCACATCTCGTGGTCCGACACTCCACATCCCGGTCGGGCTGAACCTCATAAACTTCCTCTGATCTGCTTGATTCAGGTTCAGTTGGTTCTTTGGGCTCATCCGTGAGTCTGTAGTTGAACAAACGAGCCCCTTCTCTCACCTCCTTAGCTATGCAGGCTGTACCCTTTTACGAGGTGTTTTTCGATTGCATTGTACCTACGGAGGAAAATATCAGTACAGCCAAGCCAAGAAAAACCTAGAAAAACTATTAAATTTTCACTGAACTTTGGGTCCACGAGTGGGTTCCATGACTCGTGCAATGAACCACGACTCGTGGAAGACCCTCGTGATTTCTGGGTAGAACAAGATGGTTGCAGGTCTGAGTTCTACGAGTTGCACCTACGATTCGTGATTAGAACCACGACTCGTAGATGCCTCTCATGGAAATTATACTTTTTTGACTGTCTGCAGGTCTGAGATTCACGAGTGACATCCACGACTCGTGGAATGAACCACGACTCATGGATGACCCTCGTGGAAATCAGACCTGAGAATAGGTTTCTGTTCTTCTTTCTACGAGTGCATTCCATGACTCATGGAATGAACCACGACCCGTAGAGTGCACTCGTGATCACTGTGCAACAGAAAACCAATGTGTTTTTTCAAATTCCTTTAATCATTCAACCCACTTTGCAACATATATACACATAATTTCATACAAATGTTCAGTATTCACCTTACACCTTCATCCCGTAGGGTGTTTACATAGTTTATTCGTAAAGGATTACCCTAGGTCAAGTCAGGTTCTCCAAAAATTCAAACAAGGTTAGAATCTGAGTTCATACCGTCGAATTTATGGAAGAACTGGAGTGAATACTAGTGATTGTGCGCCAAAGACCACGACCCACGACTTCAAGCGAACTGGTATGCTAGTTTTTGGCACTTGTGGGGAGGAACATAGTGACACGATCGATTAGGGGGAATGTGGGGAGTGATTTGAGAAGATTAGCGGATTTGATGGAGGATTAGAAGGGATTTTGGTGTTTGAGTGTGATTAGGAGAGTGTAAGGGTCGGTTATGGTGGGGGGAAAATGGGGGAAATAATAGATTTTTTTGGTAATTTAAACAACAAGGGTCGCGGGTCGGGTCGGGTGAGGCGGGTGAACAGTAACCAAATATTGAAAACTTACCTGAGTTCCATGGGTTTTTTTCACGAGTCGTGGACTTAACCACGGCTCGTAGAACAGTCACGTGGAACAAGTCCTGCCACCCATATTTTGTCTGATTTCCACGACCTGAAACCACGATTCGTGATTGTGATCACAACTCGTAGAACTAGTTCGTGGACTAAGTTCTGCAGATGGCTATAATCCTCTGATTTCTACAACCTGTAACCACGACCCATGATTTTAATCACGACTCGTGGAACTGGTTCGAAGATGTTGTTCAGCTCTTCGCCAATATAACCTGAGTTCCACGAGTTGAGTCTACGACTCATAGATTTATCCACGATTCATGAACCTTGCTCGTGGAACCTGGCTTACCCATTTTTGGAGTTTTATCTTCTCCAAAACTTTTCCTCCACTTATTCCTGCACACATAGCAAACATTAGCCTTGGGTTTCTTCCCAAGCAGCACCTGATTTAACGTCGCGGCACGACGCGAGTGTTTTGGCTACTCAGACTTCGCCAAAACACCACTACAAAGGTAAAAATAACAAAATAAAATAAAATATCCATGGGTTGCCTCCCATGCAGCGCCTGATATAACATTGCGGCACGACGTAGGTTGCTTGATTACTCATACTTCATCAAGCTCCTCAGGTGGGACGAATTCATCCAGGCTCCAAGCTTCAATTGTTTTAAGCTACTCTGCTATACCGAAATAGGCCTTGATCCGCTATCCATTGGCCTTGAACCTCTTCCCTTCATGGTTTTCAAGTTCAATGGCCCCATGAAAACACTTGTACCACCTTGAATGGTCCAATCCACTTGGACTTCAAGTTGCCAGGAAACAAGCGAAGTCTCGAATTGAAAAGCAGGACCAAGTCACTCGGCTGGAAGTTTCTCTTTTCTATCTTCCGGTCATGGTACAACTTCATCTTCTCTTTATATAAGGCTGAACTCTCATATGCATTCAGACGGAACTCATCCAACTCATTCAGTTGCCCAAGCCACTGCAATGATGCCTCAGACCAATCCAAGTTCAGCTTCTTCAACGCCTACATAGCCTTATGCTCTAACTCAACCGGGAGATGGCACGACTTACCAAACACGAGCTGATATGGTGACATACCTATTGGGGTATTAAACGCAGTTCGGTACGCCCACAAAGCGTCATGTAATTTTCGCGACCAATCCTTTCTATTGGCATTAACAGTCTTGGACATGATCGATTTGATTTCTCTGTTGGAGACCTCCACTTGCCCACTCGTCTAAGGATGATAAGGGGTTGCAACTCTGTGTTTTACTCCATATTTCTCAAGCAGGGCATGAAACAGCTTGTTGCAAAAGTGAGAGCCTCCATCATTAATTATTGCCCTTGGCGTACCAAACCTGGAGAAGATGTTCTTTTTCAAGAATGTTGTGACACACTTGCCTTCATTACTTGGAAGCGCAAATGCCTCCACCCATTTTGATACATAGTCAACAGCCACCAATATGTATCGGTTTCCATTAGATGACATAAACAGGCCCATAAAATCAATGCCCCAAACGTCAAACAGCTCAATCACAAGGATGGGATTAAGAGGAAGCTCATGCCTCCGTGATATACCACCTTCCCTTTGACACCTGCTACAAGCCTTAGCAAACTCATGGACTTCTTTGTGAATAGTCAGCCAATAGTAGCCACATTGTAAAATCTTATGCGCATTCCGGATACCACTATGATGACCCCCAACAGGGGATGAATGGCAAGCCTCTAGTATCTCCATCATCTCAGCTTCAGGCACACATCTCCGGATCATAGTATCAGAACACATACAGAACAAGAATGGCTCCTCCCAGAAATACTTCTTGACATCAGATATGAATTTTCTCCTTTGATGAACAGACATATCATCAGGCACCAAATCACTTGCCAAATAATTGGCAATGTCAGCAAACCATGGAATCAAATCTTGAGAAGCGGCTAACACTTGTTCATCAGGAAACCAATCATCAATCTCATGTGCATCATTAAGCTTCAACATTGCTTCTTCTTCTAGTCTAGACAAATGGTCTGCTACCTGATTCTCTGTATCCTTCCAGTCCTTGACTTCAAAATCAAACTCTTGCAGTAGCAACACCCATCTAATCAGCCTTGGCTTAGCATCCTTTTTTGCCATGAGATAACGAAGAGATTCATGGTCGGTATGCATCACCACCTTGGTGCCAAGCAAGTAAGATTTAAATTTCTCGAAAGCAAAGACCACAACAAGCAGCTCCTGTTCAGTGACAGTATAGTTCTTTTGAGCCGAGTTAAGTGCTTTGCTAGCGTAGTATATAGGATGAAGAATCTTCTCACGCCTTTGACCTAGGACTGCTCCTAGCGCCACTCCACTAGCATCACGCATAACCTCAAAAGGTTGAGATCAATCAGGAGAAATAATGATAGGAGTTGAGACCAACTTTTCTTTAAGGCATTCGAATGCCTTCAAGCATGCATCATCAAACGCAAACTTTACCTCCTTCTCCAATAATTTGCAAAATGGATTAGCAATTTTGGAGAAGTCCTTGATAAACCTCCTATAGAAATCAGCATGCCCCAAAAAGCTTCGAATCCCCTTTACAGAAACTGGTGGAGACAATTTTTCAATCACCTCAATCTTCGCTTTGTCGACCTCAATATTCTTCTTGGATATCCTATGGCCAAGCACTATGCCCTCTTTCACCATGAAGTGACACTTTTCCCAATTCAGCACCAGATTACACTCTTCACATCGTTTTAACATACAACTCAGATGATCCAAACAATCTTCAAAGGAGTCACCCACTACAGAAAAGTCATCCATAAATACCTCAATAGTGTCCTCCACCATGTCTGAGAAAATAGACATCATGCAACGCTGAAATATTGCTGGTGCATTGCATAAATCAAAAGGCATCCTCTTGAAAGCAAATGTCCCATATGGATAGGTGAAAGTGGTCTTCTCTTGGTCTTCAGGAACAATCAAAATCTGATTGTATCTCGAATAACTATCAAGAAAATAATACCATCCTCTACCTGCAAGACGGTCTAACATCTGATCCATGAACGACATTGGAAAATGGTCCTTCTCAGTCCGAGAATTCTGCTTCCAATAATCCATGCATATGTGTCAGCCTGTGACTGGCCTTATCAGAATCAACTCATTCTTTGCATTTGGGACTACAGTAATCCCACCCTTCTTCGGTACACACTGAACCGGGCTTACCCACTTGTTATCCGTAATAGGGTAAATCACACCTGCATCCAGCCACTTAATAATCGCCTTCTTGACGACCTCTTGCATAGGCTGATTCAACCTATGCTGGTGCTTAATACTCGAAATAGAATCTGGCGTGAGCTGAATTTTATGTGTACAGATTCCAGGCGGAATTCCAATGATGTCTGCAATGGTCCAACCAATGGCCCTTTTAAACTTCTTTAACACAGAAACCAGAGCCTCAACATGCCCTTCAACTAGATCTGCAGCAATAATAACCGGCAAGGTCTCATTTTCTCCAAGGAACACGTACCGAAAATGGGCTGGAAGCGCTTTGAGCTCCAAGACTGGCGGCTCCTCAATAGATGGTCTGGCAGGCGACGTCTGTCTATTTTTTAAGTCTAAGTCAAGCTTCTTTGGGGCATAGCTGTAAGACCTCATACTTGCTAGTGCTTCAACCATATCGTCATACTCATCAATATCATCTCCTTCAAAATTCACAATCACAGCCGCAAGTGCCTCAATACCAAGTTTTTCCTCAACTAGCACAACTAACTGATCCTCTTCAACCACATCAATAACTGAAACCACTCGCATGTCATCATGGTATTTCATAGATTGGCAGACATTAAAAGTAACTACCTCATTATTCAACCTGAACTTCATCTCTCCAGTCTCTAAATCAACAAGCGCGCATCCAGTAGCAAGGAATGGTCGCCCCAAGATGATAGAGACTTCAAAATCCACCTCGCAGTCAAGAATCACAAAATCTGCAGGAAAGATGAAAGTATCAACTTTCATAAGCACATCATAGAGAATCCCTACAGGCCTTTTCACTGTGCGATTTGCCATAAGAAGCCGCATTGTAGTCAGTTTGGGGGCTCCCAAGCCCAACTATTTAAACACTACTAATGGCATCAGATTTATACTAGCACCCAGATCACACAATGCCTGAGCAAAGTAGAATGCTCCAATCGTGCAAGAAATAGTAAAAGCTCCCGGATCTTCTTTTTGCTGTACCAAAGAACGAGAAGCTATTGCACTACAATGGTGCAAATTATCAGTTGGCTCAAAACTTACCATCCTCTTCCTAGTCACCAGATCCTTCATGAATTTAGCATACCAGGCATCTGCTCCAATGCTTCAACTAAAGAAATATTGACTGAAAGTTGTTTCAGCATGGAGATGAACTTGTGAAATTTGTCATCCTCAACCTTCTTCCTCAATCTCTGTGGGTAAGGTGGAGGAGGCAATGGCATGGGCTTCAGGACTGGTGCAACCTCTTTGCTCTTTGCTTTCAACTCCGAAGACTGTCTCTCACTTGGCCCTTCACCACTATCTTTTTCTTTAAACTCGACCAAAATCTCAGCATCATCCTTTTTAACTTCGGCTGGCTCAGTAACAACTATAGGCATGGGAGGATCAATGGTTTGCTTTCTGCTTCGGGTAGTCACATCCATAACCTGTTGATCGTTCTTCGGGTTCTGAATGGTGTCACTTGGGAGAGTACCCTTTTGATGCAAATTCATGCTAGTGGAAATCTGGTGCATCTGCGTCTCAAGCTGCTTTATTGAAATAGAAAGGGAATCCACTCTCTGACTTATCTTTGAAAGGTCAACTTTTATCTCTTTCATGCTTGCATCTGTAGAATCCACCTTTTGAAATACTTTGTTGAGCAGCTCCCTCATGGTAAGTTGTTCAGGTCGCTCTTCGTGATTTTCAGGAGGGACATAAAGACCACTTCTATCGTTCTTGTACCCATCCTTTTTCTGCTAGTCACCATCTCTGTCTCTACCTCTGCTCCTATCTTTGTAACTGGACCGATTGTAGTAATCATCTCTATCTCTATTCCGACCTTGATTTCCTTGTCCAGAGGCCCAGAAACCTGCCCCTTGACCATTCAGATAACTAAGCTCCTCTTCGGATTAGTAATCGTCTGGCCTAGGTGTTTTACCTTGTGAACCGATGGCTTTCACCTTCTCTACTCCCTCAGCCAGAAAATTTCTTTGCAAGTAACCCAACTGTCGTGTTCATCTCAACAAGTTCCTGTTTGATGTCTTGGAATTCATTGAAATCCACGGCCCTACCAACTGCATATGTACCTGCTGGGGTCTCTGATTCTCTAGTGTGCCATGCTCTGTTGGTCTTGGTAACCCGATCAAGCATCTCCAAAGCTTCATCATACGAGTTATCCATGAATGCCCCACCAGTTACAGTGTCAGCTACTGCTTTGGTGTTGGCGTTCAGTGCTTTGTAGAAAATTTCCATCAGATGCCTTGAAGGGATTCCGTGTCTCGAAACTTGCTTCAACTTCTTCTTGAACCTCAACCAAGCCTCATATAACGCCTTTGCAGGTAGCTGCTTGAAATTATAGATCTCCTGCTTCAATTGCAACATCCTTGATGGAGGAAAGAATCACTCCAAAAATTGGGTCTTCAACTCGTGCCATGTGTATATAGAATTATCGGGTAGTTCTGAGAGCCATACAGTTGCCTCATCGGTCAATGAGAATGGAAATAGCCTCAGTATAATAGCATCTTGCCCCACTCCTGGCATACTATACGCCTTGCAACTCTGAGTAAAATTCTACACATGAAGATTTACATCTTCTGTAGGTTTTCCAGCATACAGTCTCTTATTATTCATCAACTGGATCATGGGGCTGGTGATGTCAAATTTCACCCCTTCAGTCAGTGGTGGCAACACTATGGGTCCAGTAACGCCCAATTCCTCCTCATCATCATAATCATCATAATCATAGTAGCAAGGGGCTTACCTGGGCTGTTGTATCTGTCGACCGCTATTCTGTCGTGGAACGATTGGTCCTCTAGGCAAATTTCGGTGGGCTTCCCCATCTGCTGTTGCTTGGGCATTTAGTGCAGCTTGACGAGCAGCTTGTTGTCGTGCCTGCCTTGCTTGCTCAACCACCGCATTTCGAGCTGTGAGGTCTGCTGCAATTGCAGCATTTTCAGCGGCAAGAGCATCTTCTCCTTCCCTTTTTCGTTGCTCTTCTTCGACCAACAATCGGACTGTGGTTTGTTCCGGTGTCTCATGTTCTCCCTCTTTGGCCATGTTTCTTAATGTTTGAGAGATCTCAAGATCGTATGGGATCAAGGGATTGCCTTGACTCCTTGTACTGGGCATACACAAGTGTGCAACCTGTAGAACAAATCAAAAACAACAGAAAAAGTAAAATCAGGAAATAGGGACTAATAGTAAAATAAATACAATCTCTCTAAGTCCTAAACCGTATTCCCCGACAACCACGCCAAAATTTGATACGCCCAAATTACACCTCATTTCAGAAGCGCAAGCGGTCACTGATCAAATATAGAACCCAACGAAGGTTAGGGTCGAGAGATAGTTGTCCATACACTGATAAGGGATGTATGGATTCTCGAGAAAAGAGGAGCCGTGGTGGTACCCCCTGGACCGCCCGGATCCCCATCCCACAGGGAATATGGTAGGACTAGGGTTGATATGTGTTTACTTGCGCTGTTAGTCGTTTATTTCCCTCGAAAGAGGGGTTCTAAAGTAACAAGTAGTAATTGTAACTAGAATGTAAACAAGTAACACGTGACAATTTTAAGAGTTGTAATCAATGGGTGAGATGACTAGGGTAGTGTTCACCATGAGATCATAATTTAGTAAGGCGTTGTACTTAGTAAACTAGTTTGGTGCTTAGCATGCAGAATCGGTAAGTTAGGTTCACCTAAATTCTTGGTCCGGCAGATAGATGAATTTCACCACACGCCTTGGTCTGGCCGCGGGTGTGTGCTTTACTAACCCTTACCCTTGATCCCTGATTAGCTATTCCTGGACAAGGTCAAGCTATTAGATGAGGGTTGGTAGCCTCAAATCTCTTTTGTTAAGCAACCCTTTTCCCATCCGTTACCTCCTTGGTCCGGCAAGTACGGATAAGGCGAGTTCTAACGTTGCGCACTGTTAAAAAGCAATCAAAGCAAAGGGAAGAACAATACATGCATAAACACCGCCCTAGCATACCCAAGTACTTTGCCTACTTCGTTAATCCTTCATGGTTCCCACAACCCTAGTTGTGGATTTAGCTACTCATGTTCATAAGTAAACAATCAAGAGTTACTAGTGTGTTCATGATCATATACTTACGATAAGAGATAAAGAAATCTGGAGTCTTGAATAGATGAAGATGGAAATCAAGAACAATGACCTATGAATGTATTCAACTCTCAAAACCAAGAACAAACTAAAATCACAATATTTCGAATATGTTTCCTATAAAGTAACGAGCATAAAATGTAAAATAAATCATAGGAAAGGTATTTATAGACAATGAAAACCTATCCTAATTAAACAAGGAAACTAGAATCGGCAACTTCCACGGACAAAGTCTACGGTTCGTGGAAGTTTCTACGGGTCATCGTCAGCACTCGTGAAACTCAGAGTATTTGTCATCCTGCAGGTTATCTTCCACGAGTTCTTCCTACGACTCGTGACTTGAATCATGGCTCGTGGATTTGAGTCATCAATCTCAGACTTTTTGCCCCTTCTCTGATCAGGTTCCACGAGCAGGAATCATGACTCGTGAACAAGTCCATGGCTCGTGGAAACCTTTCATAGAACTTAGGCTCCAGCTTGATCTTCAGTACTCTTTCCACGACAGACTTCCACGACTCGTAGGGTTGAGTCGTAGAAGTCAGTTTCAGCCAAAATGTCAATCTTTTCCTGCACTTAGTCTCCGCTCCCTGTTTTCCTGCATAAGACTCAAAAACACATCAAAGGTACTAAAAATCTCTAAAGAACATACTCAAATTCCAAGTTTTAAGCATCGAAAGTGCCGCAAACTCACGGCACATCAGTTGTCACTTCCCCCGTGAGGGAAAATGGAAACAAACGGAGCCAGATGGACTCTTGAGAAATATTGTTGATGTTGTAAGGTTGACATATATCAATGAAGTTCTGAATATATCGGTTAGCATCCTCATGCGCCAACCCTCTAAATAGACCCTTCATCAGAATCAAGTGGAGCATGGTGCTCATAACATGAAATACGGCATTTCCAACAATGGGTGGTAGGCGTATTGCACCTACACCACCGTGGACCACGGGCTCAAAATCCACGTCCATATATCTATCTACGCTTTCTTGGTCACCCACTTAGCTCATGGGCACCCTGTCCAAGCAATCATAGACAACAAAAAGTAAAATGAACAAAAACTCAACAAAGTGGACTCAAACGACAATCAATTGGTGACTCAAAAACCACTCCCTAGCAACGGCGTCATTTTTTATGACGACTCAAAAGCACTCTCCCATAAGGAGGTGGTAGCGATCGTCATAGCAAAACAAAAGTAACCCAATGAGTATTGGGGTCGAATCCACCGAGAGTGGAGTAGTGAATCGCTAAAAGATCATTGAATAATTATCACTAAGAGAGCAAATGTTCAAACAACTTAAAAGTAAAGATTGAAGGAATTGAAAAGGAAAATTACGAAGCAACTTTAATTTCAACACGCAAACGGAAAGTAAACACAAGATTTGTATTAAGGAGAGAAAGACTATGAGTATGCTTTTGATGGGATTCTTCAAAGGGTTAGGGTACTTGAGTAATTAAGCAAATTCTCAATTAATGATACGGGTAGCATTAGCTTTAGTCATATTCGGTAATCTCTCAATCCTCCGAATACATATCCCAAGGTCTTTGTTAAAGCACCAAAGGTTTTAACACAAACCAACCAATTCAATTGCTTGGGGAAGTCATACTATTTCTAGCTTAGGCTCTTATATGAGAGTTTTCATCAATTAAGTTATTTCTAACCTCAATCTAAGGTGGAAATCTTAAATTTCCACTATTGAATTCTTATTCAAATTGTGAACCCCTCTTTCAAGCAAGAACACAATTAAGAAAACTCAATTAATGTTTGCAACCATCAATTTTATAATTAAAACTTGAGAAATTCAATAGATCCATATCAATTCATCAATTATAAGCTCAATTAAACAAGACCCATACCCAAATTCAAACACTCATCATACACATACCCCTAGATAAGGAGATTAGCTACTCATGCTAAGGAAATAAGAGAATATACTAATTGGGTCATAGTTAAGTCAATATACAAATTCAAGCTCAATTTGGTACAAAAATAGTGAATTCAAGTGTTGAAGATGAAGAGAAAGAGTACTCTCAATATCTTCCTTGGGTACTATTCTATTCCAAAACTATTCAAAAGAAATAATCAAAACTTATCAGGTATACAACCCAAAAGGGATTTTAGAAGCTTCCCAAAACATCACTTGGCAAAGGACAAAAATGTCTTTCGGGAGTGGTGCGACGCGACGTGTGATGCAACGTGTGACACGACGTGTGGTCGCATCACATGTTGTGCATGCCACATGGCTCTAATCCTCAGACCAGTAATGCCAGTCGCTTCAGCTGTGATATGCAAAGTGCGGACCGCAAACTGCATTGTGCGAGTCGCACGGCAGCCGCACCTTTCGGCAGATTCTTCCTCTCTTTCAATCTCTTTCATACTTCAACTCTTTTTTAGCTCTTTGAGTTCAATTCCTTTGTTTTCTATTCTTGACCAAGAGTACCTGCATTTTCATCAATAAAGGCAATAAGTACCTCTAAATCTCATCAAAACATGGTAATAATTCATGAATAAAAGCTCAATAAGTTGATAGATTACCAACTTATCACATACCACACAAAGTGGGATGTAGAAAGTCATTACTAAAACTAATGACGATTTTGGATGGAATCATGGATGAAAAATGCAAGTGAACAATCGTTTGACTTAAACCTACATCACAAATTGAGGAATTAGGTCATGTTTCAAAGAACTAAATCTGGTGAAAGATTCTGTAAAAATAAGAGTGATGGAAAAAATATCAACCTCACTAAGGAGAAATATGGTCACATAGTCAGTCTAATGCAACACTTCCAAATTGGTAACACGGGAGACGATACTGATGAGAGGCTAAAACTTATACTTTTATATAATTATTTGCCTCTTATTTGTTCTCTTTTTAGTATCTTCTTGAGCTTAAATGATGTGAATTACACTTATATTTCGTGTTTTGGTTATGTAGGAGTGTCTTGAGGTATTTGGAGCTTAAACAAAAAGTAAAAGATAGCCAAGGAACCAAGGAAAAAGCAACATCGCAAAACAAGTGCAAAAAGGTCATGGAAGCAAGGCCTAGCGCCACTACTGCAAAGTAGGCCAGTGGCGCGGTCAACACTTAGTGAAATTTAGAAAAAATATTTTATTCCTTGCGCCACTCACCCAAAAGCAGGCGGTGGCGCGGATTTGAACTGTTGGCTGAAGTTTGGTTGTTCTCTGTGCCACGGCTCTGTTTTTTGGCTGTGGCGCAAGCAGGGGTGAATCCTAACGAATTTGGATTAGTTTTTGAAGATCTAAGCGTTTCTAAACTCTATATATACCCCATATACACATTTTTTTATGAAGAAGATCTAATTTGGGGAAGCTAAAAGCTAGGGTAAAGCTCAAGAACAAGGTCTAGATTTATTTCTTTATTTTATATTTAATTCTTTTCTTGTAAATTCATGAAATCTCTTCTTCCAAAGAGATTTATGAGTAGCTAAACCTTTAGTATCTAGGGTTGTGGTTAAAGACATGAAGATTGATATTTAATTATCATATCGCTTAGTTTGATTTTCATTTATTGAGTTATTTATATGATACATCTTTTATGAGAAGCTTATAAGTTTTCATATGCAAACTCGGCCGATGAATTTATGAATCCGGCACATAAAATAAGTTAAGCAGTGTTCTAAAGAAAATTAATTATTGAATTAAATTCATCAATAATTTATTTATTAATTAATATCTATAATTTTAACACTGGAGAATTACATAAGTGTTAAACAATATATACTGTAGGGAATTTTGAAATATAAATAGAAGAGTGCAATAATGAATTTCTAGTGGAATGATTTGTAATTTATTATGGTAAGAATATTTTTGAATTATTTTCATATTAGGAAGTTTCGGTAATTAATTTTGTGGTCCTGATGTGCCATATTTAACTATAGGACTCGAAATATGATTTCTAAGCGGTAAGAAGGAAAGGGAAACACGTTTTTGGTCTATTTTTGGATTGGAAAAAGTGTGCCTACATATAGGAGTCTTTCTAATCCAAAAATGATATCAGTTTTCCAAACAATAGTAGCCCACCCAAGTATTGAGCAGTGTTTTAAAAGGCGGGGACGTGAGACGAGGCGTTTTACCTGTTACGAGACAAGGCGTAAGCCCCGAGGTGATGGGGCGTAAGCCCCATGATGCTTTAATTATAATATTTTATAAATTTTATATAATTAAAATAGTATTTTTAAAATAGATAAATCACCAAAAAGGTAAAATTACACAAAAATTATAAAAATAAATAAAAATTAGAGAAAGATGTATCTAAAACTGCTTCAGCTAAAAAAATAATCAAAACAACACAATACATTCAATATATAAAGTCAACTTTTCATATATTAAACCATTATATGAACTCAAAATTATAAGTTTGTCAAAAAAAAGTACATTATAAGTAAATATTAAAATATGCTTCTGAAAGTTTGAGTTTTAAGTTTTCTACTTTTATTTTACTTTTGAATATTTAAGTATTATTTAAGTTTAACAATTAAATATTTTAGTAATTGGGCTTAAATTAAGGACTTAATAGTAAAACATTATTTTAATTGCCAGTAATTTTCAGGACTTACGCCTAAGGGCGTTTCCCTCAGCATTCGCCTCATGCTTAGGCAAACGCCCCAAATTGTGAGGCATACGTCTTTTGATACTTTCACCTCTTCCCAACGCCTCGGTGCGTTTTAACTACGTCTCGCCCCAGGACTCGCCCCACGATCGCCTTTTAAAACACTGGTATTAAGAGGGTTTTGTTGTAATTTTGGAATCACTGCGAAATTGGAATCAGACTTGCTTGAATATCTACTCACGCTTCAAAAAGTATTCCTCGATCGAGTTACATTTTCAACACATTTTATATGTCCACATGGTTATATTTGTTATTTATGATTCATATAAGCAAGCAAGATTCATACACACTTTCACCGTGTGATATTTCCAACAATTACATGCAACTAAGTTTACCCAAGGAGATGAGGTAAAAAATTCAATTACCATTTGAAATTAAGTAAGTGGTTTTTAATTCGGGTGCATGGTAGACATCGGTACTCCAGTGCATTTCTCCGTCTGAATTAGAATAAATATGTTTTCGAACCTTCTCTTTAAAATTCAAATGTGTAAAAATAAAATTTCTTATATGAAAAATGAAAATTTCTTGTAAAAAGGTCATAAAACTAAAAAAAATTGTAATGGGCTAGATCCCATTTCCCCCCTTTACCAAAGAGGAAATCTATCTATATCTATCTATCTATCTATATATATATATATATATATATATATATATCCATATCTATACTATATTAAAAGTGTGAAGGACCTTATAATGTGATTTGAACTTTTTACCCTTCATTAAAAGTTTATTCTTTAGACAAAATCGTCTTTTTACTATTTTTCTAATATTTAAGACTTTAAAACAAATTTAATTTAATTATTATTTTAAGAATCTCCTTGCGTTGAAATTTAATGAAATACCGAAATTTGCTTGCTTGTTTTTGTTCTTGATAATTTAGTTATGAAACACGCGCAAAGTGCATACACTAAACTAGTACTATATTAAAAGTGTGAAGCACCTTATAATGTGATTTGAACTTTTTGCCCTTCATTAAAAGTCTCTCCTTTAGAGAAAATCGTCTTTTTATTATTTTTCTCAAATAATTATCATTTAATTATTGTCATAATATTTAGGACTTTGAAATTAATTCAAGTTATAAATATTAAATCTTTACTTATTTATAAAAGGTAAGAATTTCTAATATTTAAACTTTTAAAATTGACTAGAATTCTACTTCTTAAATCATTCCTTATTTGAACTATATTAAAAGTCCTAACATTTAAGTTTTATTTTTTAAAATTTATTATTTAATTATTTTTAATAAAATAAAAATGTCATGACAAAAAAGGCAAAATAAAAAACAAGTAATAGTAGCCAAATCACACGAAAAAATGAAGAAAAAAAAGGTAGTTTAGTTATAACATTGTTACCTACGATTGGTCCCTTTTTCGATTATTTAATAATAGAAAAATGGAAAACTTATTAGTACTAATATTTAGAAATAATAATTTATGGAAGAAAAAATAAAAAAATTCATATTTAAGTAAACTTTTCCTTGGACGAAAAGATTTTGAAATTCTATAAATTAAAATCATTCTTAAATACAACAATACAATAACATCCTCAACGTAGTTCTCCGATGAAGTTTTATTTAGGAGAAATTATTTTCCCAATAACTTTTAAAATTATTATTTTTATATTGGGCATATGTACGTCAATTGTAGTTTATGTTTTGTTACTAGCTGTTTTTTTTTATTATTTATTTTTTACTTAATACAGGTGATAGATGAATGTTTGATCAGGCTTTGAGAATTTTTCGTGAAGGTTAGGTTTAATCGTATTATTTTGATATCTTGATTATCGTATTATATTATTACAATTATGTTCTGTTACTATCCATTGCTTCTTCTTATTATCCGTATGTGTATAACTAAAGTTATTATCTTTAATATTTGATTTAAAGGCTTAAATATTAGAATTTTTATTTTAAAATTCTATACTAAAACAATAACATATTTGAGTATACTATTTATTTGTATCATTAAAAAATATAATATTTATTTTAGCATCAATTGCTACTTTTTAATAATTATATTTTATGGCGTATAATTTTATTGATTGATGTGAGACATACGTGCAACGCACGTACACTAAACTAGTCTATACTATATTAAAAGTGTGAAGCACCTTATAATGTGATTTGAACTTTTTGCCCTTCATTAAAAGTCTCTCCTTTAGACAAAATCGTCTTTTTACTATTTTCTCCAATTATTATTATTAATATATAACAAGAAGTCTAAATTTATAGAATTCATTAAATATATATTTATACGACTATGTTTTTTAGCTTTAAACATCAGTTTAGGTTTAGGATTCCTTTTGATAAATTAATTAATATAATTAATATTATTTATATTAATTGTCTCTCTTTATTTAGTTAAATTTGTTATTTATACGATTATGTTATTAGTATTTAGATTTAAGCATAACTTTAGGAGTTTAGGTTTAGGATTAAAATTTCTTTTAACTAATCAATTAATATTATTTTTATTAATGTCTCATTTTATTTAGGTTTACAACGACTATTCTTTCAAAAACTGTTCTAGGAGAAAAAATTATATATATATATATATATAATATATATATATATATATATATATATATATACTATATTAAAAGTGTGAAGCACCTTATAATGTGATTTGAACTTTTTGCCCTTCATTAAAAGTCTCTCCTTTAGACAAAATCGTCTTTTTACTATTTTTCTCCAATTATTATTATTAATATATAACAAGAAGTCTAAATTTATAGAATTCATTAAATATATATTTATACGACTATGTTTTTTAGCTTTAAACATCAGTTTAGGTTTAGGATTCCTTTTGATAAATTAATTAATATATTTATATTAATTGTCTCTCTTTATTTAGTTAAATTTGTTATTTATACGATTATGTTATTAGTATTTAGATTTAAGCATAACTTTAGGAGTTTAGGTTTAGGATTATAATTTCTTTTAACTAATCAATTAATATTATTTTTATTAATGTCTCATTTTATTTAGGTTTACGACGACTATTCTTTCAAAAATTGTTCTAGGAGAAAAAATTATATATATATATATATATTTAAAGTGTGAAGGACCTTATAATGTTGTTGTTCTTCTTACTGTTATTTTCTCTACTTAATATAGGTGATAGATGAATCTTTGGTTAGACTTTGAGGAATTTTTGTGTAGAGATTAGGTTTAACCGTATTGTTTTGATATATGAATTATCGTATTATTTTGTTGTAGTTTTTATTTTGTTACCAGATGTTGTTTTTCTGCTTAATACAGGTGGTAGATGTGCTTGATCGCGTTATGAGGATTTTTCATGAAGGTTAGGTTTAATTGTATTGTTCTGATATCACAATTATTGTATTATTTTATTGTAGTTTTTATTCTGTTACTAGATATTATTTTTTTGTTGCTTAATACAGGTGATAGATGAATGTTTGGTCAGACTTTGAGGAATTTTTGTGTAGAGATTAGGTTTAACCGTATTGTTTTGATATATGAATTATCGTATTATTTTGTTGTAGTTTTTATTTTGTTACCAGATGTTGTTTTTCTGCTTAATACAGGTGGTAGATGTGCTTGATCGGGTTATGAGGATTTTTCATGAAGGTTAGGTTTAATTGTATTGTTCTGATATATCAATTATTGTATTATTTTATTGTAGTTTTTATTCTGTTACTAGATATTATTTTTTTGTTGCTTAATACATGTTGTAGATGAATATTTAGTCGGGTTTTGAGGATTTTTCGTGAAGGTTAGTTTAATTGTATTGTTTTGATATCTCGATTATTGCATTATTTTTTTTGTAGGTTTTACTCTGTTACTAGATTTTTTTTGTTGTTGCTTAACACTGGTGGTAAATGAATGTTTTGTCGGGTTTTGAATTTTTTTTGTGAAGATTAGATTTAATTGTATTGTTCTGATATCTCAATTATTGTATTATTTTATTTTTATAAAGATATTAAAATTTATATTTATTTTAATGTTGACTTTTATTTTTCAAAGATATGTTTGTTTCACATATATTTTTATTGATTAACGTAATACATAATGCAACACGCGTACACTAATCATATTAGATAATGATTTAAATATGTGAGTGGTGAAGAGCTTCACCGGCCTCAATTGCAATATTATATATTCTGTTGTCTTTTTGTATGCAATTTTTTATATTGTTGCGATACACACGTGCAACGCACGTACACTAAACTAGTTATATTAAAAGTGTGGAGGACCTTATAATGTGACTTGAACTTTTTGCCCTTAACTAAAAGTCTCTCCTTTAAATAAAATTGTCATTTACTATATATTATTCAATTACTTTTAAGAAATATATATTTAAAACTTTGAAATCAATTTAAATTGAGAAAATATTCTTTTCTATGGGTGATGATTAAATTTTCATATATAAATGTGATTTTGAAAGACATACAATTTCATATTACATAAGACGTGTATAAATAATATTTTCTTTATTTTTGGGTTTTTTCCTCTTTCTTCTTTCGTAGAATACTATAATGAGAATTCTAAGCAAACAACTAACTCTATATTAGGACTTTAAATGTGTAAATAATATTTTCATTATTTTTGGATTTCTCCTCTTTCTTCTTTTGTAGCATAATAACTTATTGACCATAATTATTATTATTAGAGTTCTATATAAACACATAATTCTACCTTTGGACTCTGTAAGGGTTTTTTTTTCTTTTTTTTCTTTCAATTCAATTTTGCTTCTTCTTTCATTGCTTACAATGTACATATATACATCACGTGTTTTTTTTGCGTTGTAAAGTTTTTGAGAAATTTTTGCTTTTATTGTTCTGATTTCTTGATTATCGTATTATTTTATTATTATTTTGATTTTGTTACTATCTGTTGTTTTTCTGTTCAGTACAGGTGGTAGATGAATGTTCGATCTGGTTTTGAAATTTTTTTGTGTAAAGGTTAGATTTAATCGTATTATTTTAATATCTCGATTATCTTATTATTTTATTGTATTTTTATTCTTTTGCCCTTTATTAAAAAATGATGCAATAGACAAAATTGTCTTTTCACTTATTTCGTCCAATAATTTTACCACTATATTTATGATATTGAATATTGACTATAATAAATATATGAAAAAATAAATAGAGAATCTATTTTTATGCCTTCTTTTATTACTTGATAATATAATAATTTACTAACCATAATTAGATTAGAATTATATAATAAGCTTATTATATAAAACGAAATATATATTAATATTTATTTCCAGTTATTTTAAATTTAGGAGTATTTTACGACTTTTGATTGGAAAGTTTTTAGTTTGTAGGACTTTAATTTTTTCGTAGTACAATGATTAATAATAATTATTAGAGTTCTAAATAAACACATAATTTCTACTTTATATTTAGGACTTAAATTAAATTTGTACATAATATATCCGTAGTACGATAATTAATGATAATTATATAAAGTAGAACTAACTCTATATTAGGACTTTAAATGTGTAAGTAATATTTTCATTATTTTTGGATTTTTCCTCTTTCTTCTTTTGTAGCATAATAACTTATTGACCATAATTATTATTATTAGAGTTCTATATAAACACATAATTCTACCTTTGGACTCTGTAAGTTTTTTTTTCTTTTTTTTCTTTCAATTCAATTTTGCTTCTTCTTTCATTGCTTACAATGTACATATATACATCACGTGTTTTTATTGCGTTGTAAATTTTTTGAGAAATTTTTACTTTTATTGTTCTGATTTCTCGATTATCGTATTATTTTATTTAATTTATATTTTGTTACTATCTGTTGTTTTTCTTTTCAGTACAGGTGGTAGATGAATGTTCGATCTGGTTTTGAAAATTTTTTGTGTAAAGGTTAGATTTAATCGTATTGTTTTAATATCTCGATTATCTTATTGTTTTGTTGTATTTTTGTTCTTTTGCCCTTCATTAAAAAATGATGCAATAGACAAAATTGTCTTTTCACTTATTTCGTCCAATAATTTTACCATTATATATTTATGATATTGAATATTGACTATAATCAATATATGAAAAAATAAATAGAGAATCTATTTTTATGCCTTCTTTTATTACTTGATAGTATAATAATTTAATAACCATAATTAGATTATAATTATATAATAAGCTTATTATATTAAATGATAATTATATAAAGTAGAACTAACTCTATATTAGGACTTTAAATGTGTAAGTAATATTTTCATTATTTTTGGATTTTTCCTCTTTCTTCTTTTGTAGCATAATAACTTATTGACCATAATTATTATTATTAGAGTTATATATAAACACATAATTCTACCTTTGAACTCTGTAAGTCTTTTTTTCTTTTTTTTTCTTTCAATTCAATTTTGCTTCTTCTTTCATTGCTTACAATGTACATATATATATATCACGTGTTTTTATTGCGTTGTAAATTTTTTGAGAAATTTTTACTTTTATTGTTCTGATTTCTCGATTATCGTATTATTTTGTTGTAATTTTTATTTTGTTACTATCTGTTGTTTTTCTTTTTAGTACAGGTGGTAGATGAATGTTCGATCTGGTTTTGAAATTTTTTTGTGTAAAGGTTAGATTTAATCGTATTATTTTAATATCTCGATTATCTTATTGTTTTGTTGTATTTTTGTTCTTTTGCCCTTCATTAAAAAATGATGCAATAGACAAAATTGTCTTTTCACTTATTTCGTCCAATAATTTTACCATTATATTTATGATATTGAATATTGACTATAATAAATATATGAAAAAATAAATAGAGAATCTATTTTTATGCCTTCTTTTATTACTTGATAGTATAATAATTTAATAACCATAATTAGATTATAATTATATAATAAGCTTATTATATTAAATGAAATATATATTAATATGTATTTCCAGTTATTTTAAATTTAGGAGTATTTTACGACTTTTGATTGGAAAGTTTATAGTTTGTAGGACTTTAATTTTTTCGTAGTACAATGATTAATAATAATAATTATTAGAGTTCTAAATAAACACATAATTTCTACTTTATATTTAGGACTTAAATTAAATTTGTACGTAATATATCCGTAGTACGATAATTAATGAAAATTATATAAAGTTCTAGAAAAACACACAATTCTACACTTTAATTAAATTTGTAATATATTTAGGATTTTTCTATATCTTCTTTTATTACTTGATAGTATAATAATTTACTAACCATAATTAAATTAGAATTTTATATATAAGCTTATTATATTAAACGATTCTTTAATGTTCTCTCCTCACAAGTTCTAGGGTTTCCTTTGTCAACACATGTGTATCACTGGGATCAACAATTACTACCTTGTTACCTCGAAAGTCTCCGGACGAAGTTCTCATTATATTTTTCTCTAATTATATGCATGATATCGTTGATAACTTTGTCTTCGTTCCCTCTTTATTGGTTATTAATAAATTGTCAATCTTTATTTATATGTATGCAGGCAGAAGGAAGATATGTAGATTTAAAGATTAAATAAAGGGACTCTGGTGTACATCCATAAAAGAGTTAGTGGGAATAAATATCTTCTCTTTGTTTGTATGTTCGTTAATTCTTTTATTTTCTTGACACTATGGTTGGTGCACTTTTTCGTCTTGCTTATATATGAGATTCATATTTTCAAGATAATTTCCTTTATTTGTTATAAAAGTAAGCTAATTTCATTTATTTATTATAATATGAGAGATTTGAAGAGAAATCAATGGATGGTTTAATTTGTGGCATCAACCAAAGTAAATGATTTATGTTTTTTTTTTTTTTAAGTTTTAAG
Source organism: Jaltomata sinuosa (assembly GCA_003996215.1). Classification (NCBI taxonomy): domain Eukaryota; kingdom Viridiplantae; phylum Streptophyta; class Magnoliopsida; order Solanales; family Solanaceae; genus Jaltomata; species Jaltomata sinuosa. The sequence goes on along the minus strand of QJPP01007626.1, from coordinate 711,289 downwards.
AGTCATTTTTTAGTTTCACATATACTTTTTTTGGTTATAAAACTTTGTGAGCGTAGCTTTTGTTATTGAGTCTCCAACATAGCTTTGTGATTTTCATATTTTCTTCTCTATTACATTGGTTTTATTGATCATGAATAACAAATCGCCCATTAACGTTTGTAACTTTCGTTCTTGGATCTCTGACGTAATTTTGTGATTTTCAGATTTCCTTTTTATTACATTAATTTTACTAATCATGAATAACAAATCGTCCTTTTATGTTTGTAAGTATAAATTCTATATTTATTTTGTATGCCTTTCGATCTAGATATGTTTTTGATATGTGTGTTCATGCTAATATTATTATTTTTTCTTCTCTTTTCAATATGCACATTCATTCTTTTTTGTCATAAATCTTAAAATTGCAATCTTGATAACTGATAACTTGGAGTTTCATTCTGAAGTTTGAAAGTTCATTTAACATTAAGATGGAAATAAAGTTTGTAAATAACCATTTTGATTTCATCGTCTTTTAAACCAAAGCAAGAAATTATAGTCTTTCAAATATGTACAACAGTGGAGGTAAATAATTAAATGATAAAATGGTCTAGATACTATGGGAAAGTTAAGAACCCATTAACTTGATGAAGTTCGTATCTAAATTTAATTTTTTTCTTATAATATTTGTTGTTAAATGAGGTACGCGCTTTAATCACACGCAAAGCGCGTACACTAAACTAGTTATACTAAAAGTGTGAAGCACCTTATAATGTGATTCAAACTTTTTGCCCTTCATTAAAAGTCTTTTCTTTAGACAAAATCGTCATTTACTATTTTCTAATATTTTATATGTACTTTAAAATAATCAACTAAAATATATTTAAAAATTTAAATCAAATAATTTGTATTTATGTAACCCTAATTGGGGTGACCTGCAGAAGGAGAGAATACAATTTGGTTGAGAACAAGAAGAACAAGAACGGAGATAAATATTCCCAAGAAGCACCGAGAGGGTTTCTTCTTCACTCCCACCAATTATCCCATGCTACTAAGCTATTAAGAAAATGGTATCTTCCTAACAATTTTGACTTTTGCTAGGTTTTCTTTATTATTATTTTTTGATGTTGCACTGATATTGTTATTGATCTTACCAATAGGGTGATTCTTGATTTGATTGGTAGATTAAAGTTTGTATCTTTCGATTAATTACGGGTTAGGTTATTTTGAATTTATTGATTCAAGTGAATTGATAAGCCAAGGATCCTCTGGAAACAGCCTCTCTATCTCCACGAGATAGTAATAAGGTGCGCGTACACTTTAATTAATCTTATGATGAATTCTTCTCTGATGGTGTTAGTTTGTTCATTCTATTTTTTCTCCAGAATTTCAGCTCAGTTCTATTTGAGTTTGGTATGTTAGTTGGAGGTGTTCTGGGTAATACAGTGGATGAATCAGATATGAGGATTGGTCCTTTTAGCTACATTGATCTATTCCTGCCTTACTATGGCCCTGGTATGAAATCCAGTCCTTTTCTTTTATTGTAATACAATTCTTTTATGTGTGTGTGTTTTCAATTATAGACTTTTAGCATATGAATGTGCTTAAAATTAATCTCATACCTTTTTACTAATTTTTATCTTGTGTATTGTATTGATTATAGAAAATATATGTGTATTCTTCATTTGTTCTTGATGTGAAGTTGTTAAATTAGTTTTGACTTTATATTAATTTTTTCCTGTAATATTTTCATCTTATAAAGTAAATTTGATTTCTAGAACTTTGTTGTCGAAATCCCTAGAGATATGGTTTGTATTGTGAGTTGTGACTAAATTAACTTGCTTCAAGCGTACTTTTGTTTAACATCGACGGGAGCAAAAATATGGACGAAGACACTGGAATGGGAGGTATTTGTAGGGATAGGAATGGGATTATGATGGTGGCATTCCATGGGTCGATTGGCAAGGAAAGCAGCAATATGGCAGAAGCAAAGGCTACTCTTTTCGACCTAAAGTGGTGCAAAAATAACAGTTTAAATCATATTATTTTAGAATGTGATTCTCTTATAGTGGTCAATATGTTAAAAAAGAAACACAATGTCCCATGGCTCATGCAAGACACAATAAAGGAGACAATGGAGTTGATCGATCGAGAAAATTATTTTGTTCAACAGTGCTATAGACAATCGAATCAAGTGGCGGATGCATTATCTAAATGGAGCATTGGAAGACAGAACAAAATTATCTCTTCTCCGAATGATTTACCTGCTATTGCTAAAGGATCATACACTCTGAATTTGCAACAAATGGAGGCCTTTCGACACATTCACAGCCCACAGGAAGAACTAATTCATGTGAAGTCATGTACATGAGTATCTTCATATACTTTTACTTGCCTTTTTGCCTTTTCAGAAGATACGAATTTTCATTGTACAGAGAGCTTTTTGCGGAGTCATGGTCTTTGTAGCCTACTCCTTTATTTATTTGCTTCCTATTTTAATATAAAGGGAGACGCCACCATACAGTGTAATTGCATTCAAAAGAAAAATATCGAAAATAGTTGTTCATGTTGCACTTCAATTTTGCTAGCAGACTCACTGGTAGCAGGTGGCTAGAACCCTCGATGAAACCCTTCCAACAATCTCAAGCATCAATCTACAACCAGGTATATCATATATGTTTATTATCTTAGCTGTCTAAAGTTAATTCAATTAAAAAAATTATGTATACTAAGCGATTTTCAATTAGAAGTCTTTATAAAGATTTCTTAATCATGAGAAAAATCACTTTGTCATAGGTCTTCTTCCTCATCCCCGAATACTTCTCTTTCCCAGGATGTATAGTGTCAACAAGATACCGATATAGTTATTGTCTTTAAATGTTCCAGAGATTGATATGGCATAGCAACAAAGAAGGACAAGATCTTGTGTATATTTATGATTGTGATTGCTGTCTTTTCAAACGTGGTGGCCATATATAGCGATGCCTATTCCTTGATTAAGAAGAATTTATCACCAAGTAAGTTATTTCTTATGTTGCCTGCTAGCAATAATTGGAAATGGAACCATCACATGTACTCCCGAGGAAGATAGACATGAAGATAGGATCATTATCGCGCAGGAAATAGTGCATCTCCTTAAAGTTGCTGGTTCACGATTTAATAAGTTTATATATATTCTGCTCAAGATATATCAAATCTTGGCATTCATGTGCTATCAAGTTACCGATTGTATTTACATAAATGATGCCCGTAAAATAGAATGAGAAAACAATGAATGGATGACTTGAATATGCTTGAGTTGTATACAAGTACTATTTGTTTTTCTTCTTTGTTTCATGTATTGATGTCTCAGCATGGTGATGGTTGATGGACCTTTTGCATGGTGGTTTGTTAGACATCATTGGCTGATCTGAGCTATACAAAACAAGTACTATAATTACGATTCTTGTCAGATTAAAATGGTAAAAAGAGTACATTTTAAAATGTTGATTAAAGTTCACTTAATTTGAATAGTGAGAGTCGTAAAATGTCCAACGCTTTTGCAAATATAGAGTACTAATTTTACTACTTTGTTATAGAGTTAGAAATAATTTTCTTCATAGGAAATCATTAACTCTTAACTATGATTAACTTACGTAATTCTAAACCATTAAAATCTAATTCGAGTTGATAGATGTTATTACCTAAGCTTATAGAGGAAAATACTAGACACACTAAGAGGTCGTTTGGTAGAGTGTATTAGAAAATCTATTGCATGCATTAGCTTTGTGTATTCCTATTACCTTGTTTGGTATGATTTTTCAACCTATGTATAGCTAATGCAAACATTAGTTGTACACTCTATTGTGTATTGAGCTATGTATTAGTAATACCATGGATTTCCATGTATTAGTAATGCAATGGGTTCTAATGCATGCATTAAAATGGCTAAAGACACAATTGTCACTCAAGACACTTTCCATATCATTTCTACCATATTTGTGGAGGGTATTTTTTATAAAACACCATATTTTTAGAAATTATGCAATGCATGTTATTTTTAATACACTAAACCAAACACTGCATAAGAAAAATCTCAGCATAACTAATGCAAGCATTACTAATACACCATATACATAATCCAATAAAATACCTTAAAAGCTAAAAATATCATCTTTATATCATTATATGTATACATATAATTTAAATTTAAAATTTTACTAATAAAATTAGGTTTAACTTTAATTTAAAAAGTATTGAAATTTACTATACATCGTAAAATAAACCATAAACATATTAAGGCGAGTAAGGAATATATATAATATAATCTGTATATAGTAATAATAAATAATATAATTAATTCTAATTGTTTTGGTTGTAAACTTATACATGTTAAAACACAAATCAAACTAGAAAAGTGGACATACAGAGTTGTGGTAAATATTTTTCACGTTCAACTTTAAGATTGTAGGTTCGAGTCCACCAAGGAAGCAAAAAAGTGGGAGCTTCTAAAGAGGGATTAAAAAAAAATTAAAAAAAGTAATACATAATGTAATAGACAATAACATATTTAAGATACAATATTTATTAATATCATTTATTTTTATGTTAATTGCTATTTTTAACTTTTCCCAAGTTTAAGAGTTTTTTTGCTTGTATTTGGCTTGATTATTTTTCGTGGTGGAAAAAGTTTTCTTGTCGAAAAATATCTCTTCCATATTTGGTTAATCGTTTTTTGGAGGAAAAGTTTTAGACTTCTATAAATTAAGGATTCTTTCTTTCCACAAATAATAGAATAACATCCACGAGATGTAGTCGTTGAAGAGTTTTGTTTAAGAAGAGATTATTCTCTCAATAAGTTTTGTGTTTTTTAATATTAGTTTTTTCAATATGTAGATCACTTGACCAAACTATATTAAATATTATGTGTCTTTTATTATAGTTTTCTTTGTCATCTGATTTATCGCTGTCAGAATTCACAATTATTAGCTTACGCATGATGTCATGTTATTTTGATTCTAATATATTTTGGGTTTACGAGTACTTTTTTATTACAAGAGTGTTGTTTTATGTTGAATATATATATATATCCTCTAACTAATGATCGGCTTTTATACCCTCCATATTTAAATTATCTTTTCAATGTTAATGTCCAACGCATATGTATGATGCACACGTGCAATGCACGTACACTAAACTATCTATATCTTCTATACTATATTAAAAGTGTGAAGCACCTTATAATGTGATTCGAACTTTTTACCCTTCATTAAAAGTCTCTTCTTTAGACAAAATTGTCTTTTCACTTCTCCTTTTAAATTAATACATATCACTTTTTCCACTCAATTAATAAACATAAAAAATTCTTGAAGTATATTTGAAAAAGGTTTCTACTAAAAAAATTAGACACGACACACTTGAAATATATTTGGAAAAGGTTATATATTTGAAAAAGGTTTCTACTAAAAAAAATAGACAAGACACACTTAAAATATATTTGAAAAAGGTTTCTACTAATTATTATTTTTGGGGAATGTAAAGAAATTGTTGCATTACGAATTAGGATTTAATAAAATAAAATTGTTTTCTTTTTCGTACATGGCAATTTAGTATTAGAAAATAGATTATGTAAGTATCTTTTGACTATTTTTAATTAACTTACTAATTTTTTTTTCAAGTTTGGAGTCTTTTTTGTTAGGGTTTGCTTAGATTTTTTTTAATCATAATTAAAATTACATTTATTGATGGAAAAGGTTTCCTTGATTAAAAAGATCTCTTTCATATTTGGTTAATCTTTTCTTGAAGGAAAAGTTTTGGACATCGATAAATTGAAGATTTGTTCCTCTCACAAACGATATAATCGTTAAAATTATGTTTCTTCTATTATAATTTTCTTTGTCTATGATTTAACGCTATCAAAATTTACAATTGTTAGATTTCACATAATTTTATATTATTTTACATGGATTTACGTATATTTTTTGATTATGAGTTTTATATTAATAATTTTATCACATTCATTAAATAAGTATTTGTGTTAATACTAATATTATCATCTTCTTCTCTTTTCTGTACAGAAAGCAAAGCAAAGAAATTATCTAAAGCTATAATGTGAAATCGAATTTATGCGTCCAAATAAGTGCTGTCGGAAAAATATTTTAAACCAGGTATATATATATTGGTGTTTGCCCCTTCATTAATAGTCTCTCCTTTAGATAAAATCGTCTTTTTACTATCTTCCTCCAATTAATGTCATTTAATTATTATGATAATATTGAGGACTTTAAAATTAATTACAATCATAAATATTAATATTTTATTTATTTGTAATAAGTATACATATATACTGCGAATATGCCAAAATAATTTGAGGATTTTGGTATGTCAAACTGAGACTGAAACTTCAACCTAACCCTAAATCATACTTTCACTTCTTATACTCATACATATGTAAATTCGTGCACATATTCTTACAATAGGGGCAAAAAAATGGCATAAAGGAAAAGCAAAGAAAGCAATTGCAGTGGATTTACTCTACTCACGATGTTTTTTCATATCAAGGTTACCAATATATTAATTGATAAAAATTTCCTTGATTCTTCTATTTTTGTCTCTGATGTGTTTACAATCCAATAATATTTGTTTTCTTAATTTAGCAAATATGTATCCGCCTTTGTTGTGTTTGAATCATCATCGTAATTTCGCAGATAGAGACATACCTCAATCAAGAGGTAAGAAATCCAATACTTCTATTTAATTTATGTACGGTACATTATTAATATTTTTTTTTTGTTTTTTAAAAAGATAATGAATTTGTTTTTTCCGTCTAAATTTTCTTTGTAATTTCACAATAGTTAATAGCATATTTTTCGAACGTAGAATGATGCGGACCTCCTTGTGATACATGCTTTGAGAAAAATAATATTTGATGTCTTGATCTTTTTGTAAATACCCCAGAATTTTTGGATTTTATGAGATTAGCATACTGATTTGAGTCATTCTTATACCATCGTTATAAATTGTGATATCTCTATCAGTTTGTTTCGTCTAGAAATCTTAGCTCCAACTTAGTTATATATTCATGGGGAAGTCTTCTTGTTTTTCAACCAAAACAGTAAGTCATTATTTATATACCTCATATTACAAGTATTTTATTTGCATTTTTTTTATTAGTGCATCTGTATATGTATTTCATTATATTTCGTTCTTCCCAATAAAATTACATTCCTTGACTTCCACAATTATTCTATAAAATATGATGATGCATTTATTTTTAATATTTTTTTCCTCTAACTATAAGTTAATGTTTTGAAAAAAAAACACCAAACGGATTGTGTTTTGGCTTTTACATAAGAGGATTTTATATACTAAAATAAGATACTTACCGGTTATTATTATCAAGTCGTCTTATTGTCAATTTAATATAATATGGTAACTTGAAAATATATATAACCAAAACAAATATAATTATAAATGTTTTTTTCTTTAATTATTATTATTATTTAATTAACTAATGACTTTTAAATCTAAAATATGTAAATTCTACTTTATACAAATATCTGCCTTATTTAAAATAGTACAATTAATACACGTACTACATATTAACTAAAACATTAAAATAGGGTTTCCTCTAATAATCCTATTAGGGTTATAAAGCACATCTATAAATTAAAACAACTTTAGCATCAACCGCTTCACTAGCTTCTCATCAGGTTTGATTGATTTCTCTTCTCGCATTTCGCTTTCCTTTAATCTTTATAAATTTACTTATTTATTTGTGTGTTGCTTAAGTAATACTCATTGAAATTTTACTTCATTTAGTTACGTACGACTATAATTTTTTGTAATTTTATGAACTTTGTGCATGCATACTTAATAAATCACTACATCTTGAATATTTTCACCATATCTTTATGCTCTATTCCATTAAAAAAATTAAAATCTTCACCTTTCGAAATCAATCAATTTACCCGTATTTCAGTTATGGATTTATTTTTTCAGGTTATTGCTTAATATATATAGGGGCGGAGCAAAGGAATCAGAAGGGGTTCATCCAAATCTCCTTGTAAGTTTTTGGATGTTTACTTCTTTATTTTGTGAATTCTCTTAGTGAGAATCTTGATTCCACCACTGAATATTTTTGCAACATCGACACAACTTCTTGGTTATATAATATATAGAATATCGGTAGGAGTGTGCATTATTGGGATTAATCAATAAATTAAATCAAATCAAATTGAATTTTAATGTGGATTAATTCTTTTAGTTTGGTTTCAAATTAAGAATTTATTTTTTTATTTTTGGTTCGAGTTTGGATTTAGAAAATAAAAATCGAGAAATCGGAAAAATCAAATTATTTTTGGTTAAAAATTAGAGTTTGAGTTTGCCACTTTTGGCCCTTTTAGTTATTGCCTTAGAAAGATCGAAACTGAATAATACAAAACTGAATGCACACCCCTAATATCCAGTGCTTTGGCTTCAACGTGAATATAGAATTAGATCGAAATTCAAGCAATTTACCTGTATTTCAGTTATGGATTTATTTTTTCAGGTTATTGCTTAATATATATAGGGGCGGAGCTAAGAAATCGGAAGGGGTTCATCCAAATCTCCTTGTAAGTTTTTGGATGTTTACTTCTTTATCTTGTGAATTCTCTTAGTGAAAATCTTGATTCCACCACTAAATACTTTTACAACATCGACACGACTTCTTGGTTATATAATATATAGAATATCGGTAGGAGTTTGCATTATTGGGATTAATCAATAAATTAAATCAAATCAAATTGAATTTTAATTTGGATTAATTTTTTAGTTTGGTTTCGAATTAAGAATTTATTTTTTTATTTTGGGTTTGAGTTTGGATTTAGAAAATAACAATCGAGAAATCAGAAAAATCAAATTATTTTTGGTTTAGAATTAGAGTTTTAGTTTGCCACTTTTGGCCCTTTTAGTTATTGCCTTAGAAAGATCGAAACTGAATAATACAAAACTAAATGCACACCCCTAATATACAGTGCTTTGACTTCAACGTGAATATAGAATTAGATTGAAATTGTGAGGATTCGATAGACCCTTCCTTTAAGGGGTCTTACATGGAACGAACTCGAATTAGTCGGGTCAACGATGTCAGATACCAAATAATTATACGAAAAAAAGAGAGAGATGTTCAAACAGGAAAAACTTACCACATTAAATGTATGTCAAATATGGTGTCTTAAAAGGTAGACTGATTTATTGCTTTAAGTTATCAACTATCCAATACACACTTTAGTACTAATATATCTTCTTTGGTGGATTTTTTAGCCAAAGAGAGTAGAAGAATCAGCGGTTCAACTGGTATCTTGAAAGCCTCCCTCTTCATTATAGGTAAACATGTTTGTTTTATCTTTTTGTTATGGAAAATACTCTTTTTCAATTAATGTTATTTTATTTTTATTTTAAATTTACATGTCATGCAAGTTAAAGTTGATGGCCTCCGATCAAATCATGTATATACTTACGTGTTCGGATTCATAAGGTTCATAGAGTTTGAATTTTTTTTTCTTTTTAATCTTTTGTTCTTTGTTAGTATGATCTAAGAGTTGATTTTTATTCTATGAGAAATTTTTGTATATTTTTTGTATATAGAAATTTTGTGTACAAAGTATTTGATATAAAACTATCGGATGTTTTGTGCATATGCAGTAGGAGACTAATGAAAATTGAAGAAGACTATAAAAGATGATTAAAATGCATGTATTTATTTATTATAACAAATGAAAAATCTCAATATTCTTTTATATATTAAGTTATTTTACTATAAATAAGCATGAGTTATAGATGAAAAGGTAAACAATAAAATTGATCATCGCTAATTCAGTTTAGTAATGAATTAGCAATAAATTATTAAAAAAATTCTTAACTACGAGCAATTTAGTGACGAAGTTTGTAGCTAAATCCTATTTTATTCTTAGTGTTTGTTGTTAAATAAGGTGCGCGTTTTGATCACGCGCAAAGCACATACACTAAACTAGTCTATCTATATCTATCTATCTATCTATCTATCTATCTATCTATCTATCTATCTATCTATCTATCTATCTATATCTATATCTATATTATATTAAAAGTGTGAAGCACCTTATAATATGATTCGAACTTTTTGCCCTTCATTAAAAGACTCCACAATAGACAAAATTGTCATTTACTATTTTTTTAATATTTAAAACTTTAAAAGTAATTAAATTTTATATAATAAATCCTTCCTTATTTAAATTGTGTAACATAATAAATTTGTAAAAGTAAAGTAACACAAAATAATAGGAAATTTTCGTGTGCATTATTTGTTGCTATAATTGTTAGGAAAATTTGGTGGAAAAAAAAAGATAAAAAGGTTAGGTTTAGGATTTTATTATTTTCTATACTATATAATTAATTAATTTTTTATAATATTATTAATTTATTTTGCTTTTTCCTTAACTTTAGAACATACACGGAGTACTAATTATGTGGGCGGCACAAACATATACTCTACTAATTATGTGCACATGAGTTGGTAAGCAATTAAAATATTAATATAAATAATTTATTTAGTAAAAAAATAAAACACTACCATAATTAATTTTTACTTTTCACCAAAAATAAATAAATCATATTTAGATAGTTTTTTTCTTGGAGAAAAAAGTTTTGAAGTTTTATAAATTGAGGACTCTTTCTTTCTATGAGACATAATAATATTTAAACCTAATTAATTTTGTGTTCAATATAATTGTTGGTGATTTTTTTTATATCATTTTTGTTTGATTTTATGTTTCTTTCGAATTTTCTTAAGGTGACTTGAGAGAAGATTAAGATGAATAATTTTATGTCAGATTCATTATTGAAAATTTGTTCTAACTATTTCTTTTTATGTAGTTTTTCATCATACTCGCAACATCGATGTGATCTACAATTGAATTCAATAACGGAATAGAGTTATGATGGAAACTTTCAGGTCGGTTGCAATATTTTTGGGCAAAAATTTATGCATCTTCCACCTCTATAAAAAACCTTATAATTTCAGCTTTTATTCATCATAGTTTTTATTTATTGAGCTTCTTCGTCAATTTGGTTTCTAGGTTTTTATTCATGCACCTTCAACTTTTATTCATCATAGTTTTTATTCATTGACCTATTGATCTTCTTCATCAATTTCGTTTTCACGTTGAGCCACAATCATTCTGTTCAACTGACTATGTTCATGGTCCGTTTAAGATCGATATATAAAAGATTAACATAATCTCATATTTCTGCATAGTACTATATATACTTTGTCAAGATAATGTACTCTAATGGTTACTGCAGAAGTAAACAACAAGATGAGGGATTAAACAATCCTGACCTGCTATCTTTCTTCTCTTTGTTTTCGCAGTATGAAAATAGCAAGGGGCCGGAGAGGATGAAAAAGAACTCCGGAAGATAGAAGAATAAGAATGGCGGGATGAAAAAGAACTCCGGAAAATAGGTATTTATTTCAAAATTTTGATTGTCAATTAAATTCATCTACATATATTTGTTGTTGGCTCACAATCGTGGTTGTCAACTTATTCGAGTTAAGAACTGAAACGAATTGTAAAGAAAAAATATTAGATTTTATTTATAGTTAATTGCTGATTTTCAATAATTTATTCTTCGTTTATATATTTAATATTGATTAGAGGCATGACGTGATGCACACGTGCAACGCACGTACACTAAACTAGTTATATTAAAAGTGTGAAACACCTTATAATGTGATTTGAACTTTTTGCCCTTCATTAAAAGATTTTATAATAGACAAAATCGTCATTTACTATTTTTTTATATTTGATAATTTGAAAATAACTAAAATTTCACTTATTAAGCAAGAAAAAAAGAAGATAAAAGAAAAGAAGAAAAGCTAAGTAACGTGTGAAAAAAAGGAGAAAAATCACGTACTAAAAAAGCTAAAAAATGATTATTATAAGAAATAATTTTTAGTAGGATTGTTATTCATAGAGTCCAAGGTTTACTAATTATTACATAAAAAAAATTATCTTATAGGAAATAATATTTAACACTTTTAAATCAATTAAAATTTTACCTTATATAAAAAAAATTCTACAATTTTATTTAAGTAATATTTTAATTAAACTTTACCAAAAACCTACGGCCCTTCTTCTACTTTTCTCCTTATTTTGGTTTTAATTCAAGTCATTTTTTTGCATTCATTATCATCACCCTTTCTACTTTTTTTTTATTACTTTAGTTAATAAATTTACAAATTATATATGAATCATACATAGTCAACAATTGCCAATGAGTTCTTCTCTTTTGATAATTTCTTGTGTTTCTCTTTCAGTTACAAAATGATAAAAAAATTGGACAAACAAGCATGTTGCCGTCGATTCAAATAGCCAAAAAAACCAAAGGTATACCTCTTTTATTTTTCAACTATTTTTACAAGAATATTAATTTTTTTTTTAGTTGCCTTAAGAATAGACCGAGGAGGTTCTACATAAAGTCTCTCCCACATATTGATTTTACGTAGTTCAAGAATGAATCACGTTTATAATTATTTGTATCCTTTCATAACATGAATTCTCTGCACAAATTCATTTCATATTTTAATTTTGTGTATTTTAAAATTGGATCAAGTTTGTAATTATTTGAGTGTATTTTTCTTTTTTGGAGATTGAAGTAGTTATTTGTTGTTTTCGTCAGAAAGTTTGGATTTAACCCGTTTGAGATTCTTTTGGTAAGTCTAAAGCTATTCATCTATTTATTATTCTTTGTTATCTTTATAAAATTATTAGACCTTCTTCTAATAATATGTGAATAAATTTGTTTAAGTCATTATTGATTGATTCTTTAAGATTCTCGTGTAGATGAGTGCAGGTGAAGTAAGATTTATGTGGAGCATATGATTGAGACTTCATCCCGATTAAGATTGAATATAAAGGCATATTTTTTTGAATTTTATCCTCATTCATATTATTTCTATTTGTGTTATTGGGGTTTTTTAATTATATATTTATTCATATAATATATCTAAGTTAATACTTTTTTTGCCAGGATCATACTTATATTTGCTTAAGTCATTATTGATTGATTCTCCAATATGCTCGTGTAGGTGAATGCAGGTGAAGGAAGATTCATGTAGAGCATATGATTGAGACTTCACGCTGATTAAGATTGAATTTCAAGACATATTTTTCTGAATTTTATTCTCATTAACACGAAACACACGTGCAAAGCACGTACACTGAACTAGTATCTATACTATATTAAAAGTGTGAAGGACCTTATAATGTGATTTGAACTTTTTGTCCTTCATTAAATGACTCTACAATAGATCAAAATTGTCTTTTCACTTATTTCCTCCAACTAATAATCATGACTTTTCCCAAAAAATTAAAATACTCGGCTGAATTATATTTTGAAAGAAGTCGGTTGAAGTCATTTTTACCAACAAAATAAGAACTAAAATTTTAATTTAAAATTAAAATCCCTAATGGTGGCCGACACAAGTTATTATACACCTTGCTCATCTTTTTACTATTTCCTTGGCAGCCTATTTAAGTAGTTTTTAATCTCTTCACTTGTTTGGCATTCCTCTTCTATGCTAGCGTGATTAATTTTTAAAAGTTCAGATATTTGCTTGACATAATCATTATTTCGAATAATTTTGCGTGCTAGATGAATGTTTGGTCGGGTTTTGAAGAATTTATGTATAAAAGTTAGGTCTAATCGTACTGTCCTGATAACTCGATTATCATATTGTTTTGTTATAGTTTATGTTCAATTATTATTTGCTATTTTTTTTTGGCTTAATACAGGTGGTAGATGAATGTTCGTTCGGGCATTGAGGAATTTCTGTGAAAAGGTTAGGTTTAATCGTATTGTTATGATATCTCAATTATCGTATTGTTTTGTTGTAGCTATTTATTTTTGCTTAATACAGGTGGTAGATGAATGTTCGTTCGGGCTTTGAGAAATTTCTGTGAAAATGTTAGGTTTAATCGTATTGTTCAAATATCTCGATTATCGTATTATTTTATTGTAGTTTCTATTTTGTTACTAGTTGTTTCTTTTTTCCCTAATACTGGTGGTAGATGAATGTTTGGTCAGTCTTTGAGGATTTTTTGTAAAAGTTAGGTTTAATCATATTGTTCTGATATTTTAATTATCGTATTGTTTTGTTGTAATTTCTATTCCATTACTATCTATTATTTTTCTTATTATCCGTTGTTTCTTTTACCTTCATTACGTAAGGAATCCTAATCTTTAACCCTTTAAACCCAAGTAGAATTTTACCTTAAAATGCCTGAGGTTTGTAGGGATTTCATGGAGCCCCTTTGTTAATTCTTTCTGATAAAAATATTCATAGGATCATATAAGAATTCATTTTTTAGCATTATAATGTTGAGGTTAAGAATTAATTTATTTGTTTGATTTGTTTTATCATTTTGTTATGATAAAATATTTTTTTTCTATTAATGTTATTTTATTTTTATTTTAAAACTATATATCCTGTCCTGCAAGTTAAAATCGATGGCCTCTGATTAAATCATGAGTATACTTACGTGTTTGGGTTGATAAGGTTCGTAGAGTTTGGATCTTTATTTTTTTTCTTTTTAATCTTTTGTTCTTTATTAGATTGATATAAGACTATCAGATATTTTGTGCATATGCAGTAGGAGACTAATGAAAATTGAAAAAGACTATAAAATATGATTAAAGCTTGTATATATTTATTTGTTCATGAAATTACGCATTGTTTTTCTATTTTTCCTAAAAGAAGAACTACCCAATGAAGATTGTGATAAAATAATAAAAAATTAAATACATTTTAAATGAACTATCATATATATATATATATATATATATATATATATATATATATATATACACACACATATATATATATTTGTTATATTTATTATAACAAATGAAAAATCTCAATATTCTTTTATATATTAAGTTATTTTACTACAAATAAGCATGACTTATGGATAAAAAATAAACAGTAAAATTGATCATCGCTAATTCAATTTAGTAATGTATTAACAATGAATTATTTTTAAAAAAAAACTTTTTAGCTACGAGCAATTTAGTGATGAAGTTTGTTGCTAAGTCCTATTTTATTCTTAGTGTTTGTTGTTAAATAAGATACACGTTTTGATCACGCGCAAAGCGCGTACACTAAACTAGTTATATTAAAAGTGTGAAGCACCTTATAATATATTCGAACTTTTTACCCTTCATTAAAAGACTTTGCTTTAGATAAAATTGTCATTTACTATATAATTATAATTATTAACAATTATTTTTTGTTGTGAAACCTAAAACTGCCGTATAATTAGGATTCTTACGGTTTTCTTTGTTTAGGATTTCCTACGGCCGAGTTGTTTAATTTGTTTAGGTATTGATTAGGTTATAAAATTTAGGATTCCTGTATTATCAATTAACTCTACTTACAAAGATTAACTTCAGCAGGTAAAAACCCTAATTATTTAGTACCTGAATTATAATTTTTGAAGAATTTTCTTCCTCAATTTCGTTTAGTTTTGTCATGCTCATCTTGAAAATTGAAAGCCCTTTTATCTTTTGTTGTTTTTGATAATTTTTTATGTTCTTGAAGTCAAACTGTTACTATATTGATCATCTGTGTTAATTTCAAGAGTTTGTTTATAGTTATTATTAGTTACCAAAAGTTCATGATATATGTTGTGCGGATCATATGAAAACAATAATAATAACAATCACTCCTCAGTCCCAACAAGTTGAAATCGGCTTTATGAATTCATATAAACTAATCTCATGCCGAATAGTAGAATAATCACTACATTAATTTTGTAAGGGTTTAATTTTTTTCACTAACGATGTTAAAAACTTTTTTAGGTGTTAGGTTACTTAATAGCCAAATTTCTATAACAAATAGTGTAAATTAGTAACCTAGAAAATATGATAAGTCACTGGTAGTGTATATTACTTTATCCTAATGAAACTTGTAAGCTTAACTTGGATATGGCTAAGTGTATATATTTGCTTATGATCTATCTGCTGCTAATTCTCAGGTTACTAGCCATATTTTGTATTAACTTACTAAATTATGTGGATTCCGAAGCTATAGCGTGCAACGGTGTTAATGGCCATGGGAGGCGCAGTGAGTGTACTAAGAGCGGTACATGCTCTTCTGGCAGTGGAATCCAGTAGGAATTTTATTTTTTACTTAATCTTAAATATTGGTTACAACATCCCGTTACAATTCTACGGTAAGCTTGTATATTTTGTGCTTCCGTATTGCTTTGTTTATTGATTTGACTTTGAACTTAACTCCACAAATAATTTTATCATTTCATTTTTCAGAGACGACCAACATTTATTTCTTATCTTAGTTTGATGATTCTCAATGCTCATGATTACTATAAACGAGGGCCATAAGATCTGAAAAAAGGTTCTTTCTTGCCTTCTCTTTTCTCATTCCTTAGGTGACAAATAAACTAGATGTTCCATCATCTTATTTGAGTTTTGTATTTAGGGTTGGGACAATCTACCGCACACTGTTTTAATGTACTACACAAATCTCTTGTATTCTCTTGAGGGCTACTTCCACACTATTGTCTGCAATCACAAAGACTACCAGAACACGACTTATATCACATCAAATGGGACAATACCCCGAGGCAATATTCTATCAATTTAACACTCAAGCACTTCGAGGACATGATCCATAGCGGTGTCCCTTTTGCTTGTACTTTTGCTACTGATGGTCCAGTTCTTGATAAAATTGACAAGGAGACCTTAAGAAGATCTCATGATGGTCGGTTTGCGCCAGGGGCTTGGTGTGTGGGAACTTCTTCTTTAGGTAAAGATCCTTGTATAGTTTATGGAATTATAGATATTATATTGTCAAACCATCAGCAGGCTCAAGAAGCCTAGAGAAAGTTGTACTTAAACTTGAAAATTTCAGGTCAAGACAATGTAAATAGATTATACTCTTTTTTCCTCTTGAAAATCTTTCTTCTCTTTTCATTTTCTTTTGCCTCCTTGCTTTGTTTAATTATTTGATCATGTTGAGCAGGATGTGAATCAAACCCTACTACAAAATTAAAGGGGGCACCTATATATAGAGAATAAATCCCAACCCAACAAGAGAACCCTAGAGCAGATTCAGAGCAGTAGGTGCAGCAATGGACGAGGAGGAAAGTGTTGTATATCTCCATATTGTGAAGGGGTGTATCGAGTTGTTCTTGATAAAAGTAACTCACTAAAGGAAAAAATATAAGAGGCAGGGGAAGCCAAGGGGAAAAACAAACACTTACTCCCATTGCATTTCTCCCTGAGGATGATTTTGAAGGTGATGGAAGGTGGGTTGTTATTGGTGATAACATTTACTGGGCTGGGGAATGGCTCCATAGCCAGGGAGGGAAATTACGGTTTGTCAACATCTGCTGAAGTATAACTATTCCCCGTGCATCGCCCTTCCTCGCTGTCGTTGGTAGAAAGGTAGCTATTGTGGTCAGCAAAGACTACATAATCAAGCCATAATCAATAATGATGATGCCTATGATGATGATGACGACGAGGAAGATGATGAGGACGACAATCACATCGATGATCACCATGATGACAAGGAAGACCACATGGTCGAT
This sequence comes from Jaltomata sinuosa, assembly GCA_003996215.1. Classification (NCBI taxonomy): domain Eukaryota; kingdom Viridiplantae; phylum Streptophyta; class Magnoliopsida; order Solanales; family Solanaceae; genus Jaltomata; species Jaltomata sinuosa. Next base: position 693,698 of record QJPP01007626.1, on the reverse strand, counting down.
GATAATGATGATGACGATGAAAGTGATGAAGAGGACTATCACGTTGATGATCACTACAACGACAAAGATGACAACAAATAGATATAGATTTTGAGTTATAAATTTATGTTTTTGTAGATATAGTATTGAATTTCCAGTAGAGCAAATTGTGGAATTTTATTTAATTTTGATGATTTGTATAGGTTGTGGAAGCAGAAGTTAAAATTTTAATGTATTGCCAAGGATGCAAAAAATAAATTGCCAAAATCATATCCAAAATCAAAGGTACTCTCTCTTCCGTCTTTAACAAATTTGAACTATTTTTGTATGAAAATTTTGATTTTTAGCCTATGTATGTCGCTCGGACTCTTCAGATCGATGTGTGTCAGATCCTCCAAACGTAGTGCACTTTTGGAGAATTTGACACGGGTGCGACAATATTTTTTAAGAGTGCGAGCAACATAGCTTTGAGCTGGTAGATGCAACTTTTCGCTTGCGATAATTATGGGTAAAATGTTTGTATTGCAGCTTGTTTCCAGAGCTTTGTATATATATAAGTTGTAGAACTCTTTTGCCTGGATTGCAGTAAAGAAGAGTTGTTGTAACTGCTATCATCTATATTTATCACAGTATAACAAGCAGCTGCATTCCGATTGAGGGTGCAAGGCCTCCAACAAAGTGAATCATCCTAATTTTCTTTCCAGAAGGAGAATCGAGGGAATCATTCTATGCTCATAATGATAATGGCTAATATGCAGTTTCACTGTTAAATAGACCGCATTATAAGTACATTAATTTTCCCCTTCTCATTTGAGATCTCTTAGTAGTGCTATGGTTAAGTAACATGTCTTCTTACCCTTTCTATTGTTACACTTTTCAATAGAGTTAGAACTATGGGATATTGTTTCTCTCCTTCCTGCAACTTTCAGAAACTCTTAGATTAGTTTTAAGAGATATATTGAAGGAACAATTGGTAACTAATGAACTAGGTTTAAGGAGCTCCATACAAAATGATAGTTTTTTTTTTTATAATGAAGTCTTCCCTGGAAAATGCAAACATAGACAAAGAAAGAGAAGATTCATGTGGAATATGTGATTGAGACTTTGTGTTGATTACGAACAGATCTGAAGGTATGTATGTTCTAAATCTTATTTATCATTCATATTGGTACTATTTATGTTCTTGAAGTGTTTACAACCCTTAGAACTTTTCGATGGTACTTTACATGTTTGACGTATGAAAATTATACAAGATTATTTGAACTGAGTTAATGTTATATCAATTAACTTGATTGACTTTTGATTATGTACATGATTATTTTTTTCTTATTTATGTTTTCATAATCGTGATTGTCACCTTATTCGGGTTAAGAATTGAAAAAAAGTTGTAGTGCACTAATTGTTGAATCTAATAAACATATTATATTTTGTTTAAAGTTAATTATTGATTTTTAATAAGTTATTCTTCTTTCATATATTTTATATTGATTAACGGTTTGACGTGATGCACACGTGCATCGCACGTACACTAAACTAGTCTATATCTATACTATATTAAAAGTGTGAAGCACCTTATAATGTGATTTGAACTTTTTACCCTTCATTAAAAGGGTTTGCTTTAGACAAAGTTGTCTTTTCACCATTTTTCTCAAATAAATTATAATTACACATAAACACTAATATATATTAAAATATTAATAATATTTACACTCTTAAAAGTTCCCGCAAAATCCTTAAAGTTCCAAAAAAAAAAGTCGATGGCCTTTTCTTAATTTTTGGCATATATATATATATATATATATATATATATATATATATATATATCATATTTTTTACCCTACTTTTTGTAGTAGTATGCACGTTTATATAAATAACATAATTTTTAAATATCTGGAATATTTTTTTTAAAAAAATTATATTAATGTTAATTGTTATTTTCACATAATTTATTTATTTTATATAATTTTTTTAATTTATTAACATGTGCAACGCACATACATTAAGACTAGTACTATATTAAAAGTGTGAAGCACCTTATAATGTGATTTGAACTTTTTGCCCTTCATTAAAAGTCTCTCCTTTAGACAAAATCGTCTTTTTACTATTTTTCTCCAATTATTATTATTAATATATAACAAGAAGTCTAAATTTATAGAATTCATTAAATATATATTTATACGACTAGGTTTAGGATTCCTAAATTTATAGCTTTAAACATCAGTTTAGGTTTAGGATTCCTTTTGATAAATTAATTAATATTATTTATATTAATTGTCTCTTTGTTATTTATACGATTATGTTATTAGTATTTAGATTTAAGCATAACTTTAGGAGTTTAGGTTTAGGATTAGAATTTTTTTTAACTAATCAATTAATATTATTTTTATTAATGTCTCATTTTATTTAGGTTTATGACGACTATTCTTTCAAAAACTGTTCTAGGAGAAAAAATTATATATATATATATATATATATATATATATATATATTTAAAGTGTGAAGGACCTTATAATGTTGTTGTTCTTCTTACTGCTATTTTCTCTACTTAATATAGGTGATAGATGAATGTTTGGTCAGACTTTGATGAATTTTTGTGTAGAGATTAGGTTTAACCGTATTGTTTTGATATCTGAAATATCGTATTATTTTGTTGTAGTTTTTATTTTGTTACCAGATGTTGTTTTTCTGCTTAATACAGGTGGTAGATGTGCTTGATCAGGTTATGATGATTTTTCATGAAGGTTAGGTTTAATTGTATTGTTCAGATATCTCGATTATCGTATTATTTTATTGTAGTTTTTATTCGGTTACTAGATTATTATTTTTTGTTGCTTAATACAGGTTGTAGATGAATATTTAGTCGGGTTTTGAGGATTTTTCGTGAAGGTTAGTTTAATTGTAATTGTATTGTTTTGATATCTCGATTATTGCATTATTTTTTTTGTAGGTTTTACTCTGTTACTAGATTTTTTTTGTTGTTGCTTAACACCGGTGGTAAATGAATGTTTTGTCGGGTTTTGAATTTTTTTTGTGAAGATTAGATTTAATTGTATTGTTCTGATATCTCAATTATTGTATTATTTTATTTTTGTAAAGATATGAAAATTTATATTTATTTTAATGTTGACTTTTATTTTTTAAAGATATGTTTGTTTCACATATATTTTTATTGATTAACGTAATACATAATGCAACACGCGTACACTAATCATATTAGATAATGATTTAAATACGTGAGTGGTGAAGAGCTTCACCGACCTCAATTGCAATATTATATACTCTATTGTCTTTTTGTATGCAATTTTTTATATTGTTGTGATACACACGTGCAACGCACGTACACTAAACTAGTACTATATTAAAAGTGTGAAGCACCTTATAATGTGATTTGAACTTTTTACCCTTCATTAAAAGGGTTTGCTTAAGACAAAGTTGTCTTTTCACCATTTTTCTCAAATAAATTATAATTACACATAAACACTAATATATATTAAAATATTAATAATATTTATACTCTTAAAAGTTCCCGCAAAATCTCTAAAGTTCCAAAAAAAAAAGTCGACGGCCTTTTCTTAATTTTTGGCATATATATATAAATATCATATTTTTTACCCTACTTTTTGTAGTAGTATGCACGTTTATATAAATAACATAATTTTTAAATATCTGAAATATTTTTAAAGAAAAAATTATATTAATGTTAATTGTTATTTTCACATAATTTTTTTATTTTATATAATTTTTTTAATTTATTAACATGTGCAACGCACATACATTAAGACTAGTACTATATTAAATATATATATATATATATATATATCGTATTTTTTACCCTACTTTTTGTAGTAGTATGCACGTTTATATAAATAACATAATTTTTTCATATCTGGAATATTCAAGTAATTATCACGCAAATAAGAAAATCTATTAACTCGTAAAATTATTGAGAACTGTAATATTAGACTCGAATTTTCTATATGCATGCGGAAGCTAAAAAAGAACTCATCCAATTCACTAAAATTCGTGTTTTCTTCTCCTGCACAAGAATATTGAAGAATCAATCAATAATGACTTATATAAATTTATTCATATATTGATTAAAGAAGGTAAGAAGATAATAACTTCACAAAAATAATAAACATATTGATGAGGAAGAGGTAGAAAAAAATAATATTTACGAACTAACTAAAAAGACAAAGGAAGAAGAAGAAAAAAATAAAATAAATAGACAAAAGAAAGGAGAAAGAAAACGGCACAAGGAATGACGTGTTCCTAATAGACCTAAGCAAATTGTGGCAAAAAAATAGTTAAATACAATTATGGGAGACTTTTATTAGGATTTTTTATATGGGTAAAATAAATATTCAAGACATTTAAATATTATAAAAATAATTAAATAAAAAATTATTGAAAGCATAATCTCCTCCTAAAAAAGACTTCGTTTGAGAAGTACTTTTGAATGCTAGTGTATTGTTGTAAAAAGGGAGGTTTCTCAATTTATAGAAGTCTAAGACTTTTTCTCCAAGAAAAAAGATGCCCAAATATAATAAATTTTTATTTTTCTTCCATAAATTATTTACCATAATTAAATAAAATAACTCATACGAATAAGAGTTTTATATTTTGTTTTGTGAAGGACCTTATAATGTGATTTGAACTTTTTGCCCTTCATTAAAAGTCTCTGCTTTAAACAAAATCGTTTTTTTACTATTTTCTTTTAATTATTATAATATTAAATATTGACTATAATAAATATATGAAAATTTTTGGTCTTCCTAAATATATGGAAAGTAAGACTCCTAAAGTATATTAGAATTAATATTGATGGATTTTCTTTTTCGTGTACATGAAAAAAGAATCCTAAAATATATAATAAAGAGAAATATATATCAAAAGAATCGTGTACGTGTACCTACATTAATTTTTATATTGGTAGGTTTTGTCTCATCTTTTTCTTTAAATATAATTTATTTAATAAACTAATTCAATTAAACAAAATAGTAGGTTTTGTCTCATCTTTTCCTTTTAATATAATTTATTCTAATTCAATTATACATCTTTTTTATATGTTTCTTTGGAGAAAAGTTAGGAATCCTAACTTTGGGATGTAAATTTTTCCCTATAAATAAAAGATTTTATTCTCAATTTCTCCTTGCTTTTCCTCTTTTGTTGTATTCCTTTTTTCTAATGGTTTTAATTTAATATTTTCTGTTGATTTTGATTTTGACTTTTCGTTGTTTTTATGTTTGATTAGGATGATATTTATTTTGATTTTGCTGCTTTGTTTTTCAGTTTTTTTCATAAATATTAACTTAATACTAATATATGTGCTTGATAGGTAGCGAAGCTCTAAAAATCAATCACTGAAGTTACTGGAATCAATGTCGATGATAATCAATTTGATACATGTGTAAGTAGTTTGAATTTAATCATAAAAATTGACTTTTTATGAAAAAAAATTCAAAGAAAAGAAAAAAGACATACTCACAGAAAATGAGAGGACAAGTAATTTATAATACTTTTAGATTCCTTTAATTTGCTATAATAGATAGAAGAGATGAATGATCAGTCGGGCTTTAAGGAATTTTGATATAAAAGTTAGATTTAATCGTATCATTCTGATATCTCGATTAGCATATTATTTTGTTGTGATTTCTGTTATGTTGCTATCTCCTATTTTTATATTGATAGACAAAATTATCTTTTTATCATTTTCCTCCAATTATTGTCATTTAATTATTATGTTAATATTGAGAACTTAAAAATAATTAATTATAATTATAAATATTAATATTTTATTTATTTATAATAGGTAAGAACTCTTAATATTTAATATTTTAAAATTAAATAATTTTTTTCTTATTTGAGTTAGGTAATACATAGTACCATATTTGTAAAAGAAGACCATGTTTTTAGGTTTAGAAGCTTAAAACAATTGTGCAAAATTACGTTTCTACGTTTAAAATATCTTGGGGGATAGAACTCTTTTTTCTTTTGGTTAATTATATTATTACTCTAATTTAAGAACTTTCAAGACAAATAAGACGTGTATTCTCATTAAATAATACTATTAAAAATTAGCATATGAAGTTCACATGGACTCTTTCTAACTCACGATTTTTTTTATTATTGATATGTAATTAGTAGTAGAAACATGAAATTAATACATGATTTTAAATATATGAAAAAAAAATTGTGATAAAATAAGAACTCCTAAAATATATGGTAAGAGGTGTATGTGAAAATTCAAACTGCTTAGGGCTTTATAATTTTTATCGTTGTTTTGCCCTTATAAGTGCAGTCACCAAGCCAAGTTTGCAGCGTTGACAAAGTTCAACGGTTAAATAGGATAAAGGCTTTGGTCGTATTAATTATTATGCAAGGTGATGCAATGAATTAAATATTTTGAGTAGATTTTAGTAGTTATTATTTTTGTATGTGTTGTGTTTTTGAAATTATAAAAAAAAATTATAGTTATGATGCGAAAAGCCAGATTGTTGGTTTTGTTTCCGTGTTCTTCATTCTTAATGCTGGTAATACTTCAAAAATTAAATTGTTAGAGGTATATTCTCATCAATTTTCATAGCCAGCAGATAGCAAACTCAATAACAATTCAAGAATTTGTATTACGAAAAGGTTAGGAATCTAGAGTATGAATCCAAGCTTCGTACAACTTGTAATTTGTCTATGTTCTTACTTCTTTCATCTTGATCATTTGACCAACAATATATTATCTTTTCATCCCAATTTATGTGATGGTGTTCAGATTTCGAGAGTCAAAGGGTAATTTTGTTGAAAAATAAAAACATTGAAAAATATAATTTTTTTTGAGAGTAGTACAGGGATAAATATAACTTTTTTTCGTGAATATAATATTGTTGTAACTTTAGTTATAATATTATATACTTTATTTATTTTATATGTAATTTTTTATATTGACGTGACACACGCGTGCATACACTAAACTAGTATAATTAAATCCTTATGGACTCTTTTTCGTGCCAAAAGGAATCTATTAAAATAGACTAGGCGTAGAAAATACTAGTAAATAAATAGGAGCAATATAGTGTGAATTAGTGGGATTAACATGAATAAAACAAGATTAAGGGAGTGTGGAAAATTGACTTTGTCAAGATAGTAGTATCTCATTTTTCTGCTTTACACGTTGAGTGGGGGACCTACTAAGCTCTCATACAACCCCTCTGCCCTCTTTCCACGCATGCCTATCCTTTTCCAAGTTAGAATAAGAGAAAGTGGACGGTGTGGCCCCGCAGACCCGCTTCGCTTTATTCAACATCCTTTTATTCTCTCTCTTTCTTTTTGTTTTTTTCTTATAGGAAAAAGAAAAGAAACGAAAATATATCTCATTCATGCCCCTTTTTGTCATTTAATCTTTCTATTTTTTGTTTTGTTTTGTGTGTGCAATCTATACCTTAATTTATCTGTCATTCTAAAAAAAAAACTTGAGGAGAGGAGGATTTAACCCAGGATTAAATGGTAGTGGGAATTCAAGGAAATTTGTTTTTTTTTTAATGAAATGGACTCACATTTTCTATTCCTTTTTTATTCTAGTGTTTAAGTACAAAATATACTCTGAGCTTTCTATGTGAGTGGAAACTTGGCAAACGTAATTAACATTATCTAGAGGACTTTTCGTCTTTTTCTTAATCTAATTTAGGTACTTTATTTTCTACACTATCTAAGTGCTTTTATAGGATCTTTTGAATTGAAAATGAACCAACTGCTAGGAATGATGATGCATCCTAGGTAGTCCCTCTCTACATACTAGCTTAGCTAATAGTATGACCACCTTCATTTTTGTTCATCCTATTTGATTGAATACACAAAAAATATGGAAAAAAATGTAAAAGATTAATCGAGAAAAGACACACATATTAAGTATATTATAAATATATATATACTTCCTTCGTTTTGTGGAATCATTTGAATCAATACAAGTTTTTAGACATTGTTATCTAAAACATGTCATATTATTTTGTGAGATTATGAAAAACTTTTGAAACTTTTTGTCTTAAATATGACATAATATTTTTATGGTGATTAAAGTTTCTCATTAAGAATACAATAAAAAATATAAAGTTAATTATTCTAAATTTAGAAATATTTCCTTTCAAATTATCACATCAATTGAAATAGAGGGAGTATATGTATGAACGTCTCAGTAGGCTTAGTTGATTATAATTGGGCACTTATAGCTTGCTGAATTGATAGTCTAAGTTATTACTATATTCTATAAGTACGCGCAGAAAGGGGGAAAAAATCCATTTGAATTGTCTATATATAAAATTTCCATTACTCCAAATAACAGTATTTTGTCAAAAATAAGGAAAGAAATAAAGAAATAATCAAGAAAATTACATATCATTAATACAACAAAAAATTAAACTAGAGTATGTAAAATATAAAAGGAAGCAGCGAGGAAGGATCTTGTTGTTGGTGAGGGATTATGTACACAGCGATGATTAATGTAGAGAAAGCGACGGAATCACAAGTCGCATAAAATCATAAGTGATCCAAGCCGCCCGAGTTGAAAATTTGAAAAAATAAAATAAAAGATAGGACGACTATTTATGTCAATTTCTGTTTGACTAATTAGAACATGAAGTTATTTTCAGACTTGTTCTCATTAGAAGGAGAAGAACTGTCGTCAAGTCTATGGAGAAAATTATGATCAGCATGGCCTTGAACAAGAGCAGGAGGTGGAGGATTACTTGTAGTGCCCAATGAGCTGAACATGAAAGGCAATTGGTTTTGTGGGAGTGGCTGTGCCTGAAAATGGATATTGTAAGGCGGGTTGACAGATTGCTGATTATTGGACCCGAAACCCAAGTAATTCCCTTGCGATGCGAATGGTGCAACAGGACCACCAGTGAACTGTTGCACCATGGCACGGAAATTAGCCGTGTCCGTGTTCAATACAGTAGTTGGTGTTCGCCTAGAAGCCCTTGATCGTCGTCTGATAGGCTTGGAAACGCGGCCATCGGCTGGGCCGGTACCGTGTTGGTGGTGATCCGGAGCAGCACTGACTACGGAAGTGACAGTTGTGGTGACTGCCGTTGCATCGGAGAACATAGTGGTTTGTGGCGATCTTTGAGGTTGATAGAATTGTACCCAATTGGTGGGGTTTGGCATGGTTTCACTCATGCCCATACAAATAAAAAGTACTGTAAAAAAAAGAGAAAAAGCTTATGTAAAGAAGAAGAGAAGAATAAAAACACAGATTGATCCTTTGAATTTATAGTACTAGTACATAGTTTTTGCTGGTCAAAGTAAATGACTAGTACCTAGTACTATAGTTGATCATGACCCAACTGCCGCCCCCTCCTTATTGACACGTGACTATCACGTGGGTCTGCGGCAAGAGAAAATGTGTTCTATTTCTGCTGAATAATCCTCTTTTTCCTTTTTAAATTACTCATCATGTGAACTAAATATACGTACATTGACAATTCAACGGAAAAAAACAAACTTATTTAAGTAACATTTTTGTATTATTCCTTTCTACTTAATCATAAGCTTTGTAACACGTTCTTTAAAATTACTTCATCTATATGGTTTGGCTTGAGTTCAGGTTCTCAAAACTAAATCATAATTAGTGGTTCAATCCACAAGAAATTAATCAAAGCTGTTAAAGTCGAAATTAATTTTGAAAGCTTAATATTCCTTAGGAATTCATGTTTAGTCACAAAAGACCAAGAAATTAACATTTTTGAAAAGTAAAACTCGATTAAAGTCTAGAACAATGACATTCAAAAAGTAATACTTCATTTTAATTAAAATAAAATCTGATCGGAAGAAGAATCTTTTAATTAATATAAAAAGGAAACTCGTATGTATAGCTAGTACTATTAATAACAGGAAAAGATATATAGAAGATAATTTGGAGGATCACAAAAACTCATTTCTCAATAAGGATTAATTGGTTATATGAATTGCTAGAGTTGTTGGGGGATAAATCTTCTAGATGTAGTAGTCATTCAAAGTGATGCATGCAGAAAATCAAATAAAATAAACAAAGGGTGACTGCAAGAGGATAAGGCAAGTTCCAGGAAACAACAGACACTCTGGTGAAAATCAAATGACCACAAGGGTGGCTTTCCAGAAGCTAATGCATGAATGATCTCTTATGATTAGTTATAACTTAAATTAAAAAGATTATATTTTATTATTAATATCTTGTACTATTATAATTTATTAATTTTATTAAAAGTCATATAATTATAAGAATTGTTGTAATAGACCATAAACTAATTAATCAGACTTGAAAAAAAATATGAAAGGCGTGACAACATGGAGATGGAAAGAAGGCCTCTGCGCACAATATAAAAGGATGTCTTTTTAGATTTTTAAGTGCATTTGATTACATTAAGATTTAAATATTTACTTGGCTTAAACTAATTTTAATTATTATGATCTTGAACAAAATTTTAATATTGAAACTTTTTTGGGGGAATAATTTTAATCACCACTTTATTTACAATCACTAGTCAACATCATTAACTACTTTTATCATCACAATCACTACTATTATTGTCAGATACATCTGCCATTACAACCATCACAGGCAACTAACACCAACCACTCAATCATTACCACATTTATCACCTCCATTATTATAATTATATCTATTATCACTATCACCGTCGCCATGTCCACCACCATTAATATCAACAACGACCACCACTACATTCAATCCCACTACCAACACATCCGGTCATCCATCATCACACCTAGCACCAAAATTAACTACCATCAATACATCGTCAATCATCACACATTCATCAGCCACTATCTTCAATACTGTCAACTATTAACATCAATCAACTTCACCATCACAATTGTCACCATATCACCACTACCAATTGTTACCATCATCGCCGCCAGTCACTACAACACCAACCACCCTATCATTACTAGTCACGAATATCAATTAGTATCGTCATCACCACTACAAACCATCTCCACCATTGCAAGCATTAATGTTTTAATTTTTTTATCAATAATAATTTTACTTTATTTAAAAAACTCTAATATGTAATTACTTCACTATTAAAAAAATAAACGATCTTACCTACTATTCAAATTTAGAGACAATATCTTAATCATTTCGATATACATTTATATTCAGATGACTTAATCTTTGCTGAAAACAAATGAGGTCTTAATATCCTACCAATATTTTTTCCATTTACTTGTACTGATAATATTAAAAATATTTATATTATTCGTGTACGCAATATGTCATAATAAGCCGTCTACTTTATTTTTGATTAACTAATTTCTCTTATAATAAGAAATTTATTATCGTTAATAATTTTTGAAGAACTTACATAAAACACACATTTTTAGGAGCTAATTATTCTTTTTCCCACTATTTTCCCTTCGGATACATCCCAATCTCATCGGATACATCCAAACCACTCGGATACATTGCATAAGGCATCTAGATACATGATTTTATCTCGAATACATCGACATTTTTGATTTTATCTCTGATATATCGGCATTCCGCATGTATCTGAAGGGTTACAACATGTATCCGAGGGTTGGGATGTATCCGATTTTTTTTTTATTAATATGTGATATATTAAGTAATTAAAATAAAGTAATGAGAGAGTTAATAAAAATGACAGGGATATTTGGCTCTTTATAAAATTTACCCATAATTTTTTGAGTGGCTTAATAATAATATTAGTAGAAAGGGAGTTAAAAATCATATTGCTCATCATTCATTGGATTTGGGGTGCAACGCGTGGGTGGTAGGTATCTACTGACCAGGACTTTAATTAAGTTGGTCCTCTCCCCCTTTTTGAAATTGGAGGTCTCTCCTGCTTAATTTGCTCTACTTTTTCCGTCTTCGGCGAAACCTACACGACCTTAGCTTTCCACACTATGTATCATGATTTTGAGGCTTAAAATGAACTTTGACTAGTACATTCATTAATATATTGATCGGACTTTTATTCATTTGTAGCGCTATGTCAACATAAGAAAAGAATAAAGTTAAGGGGAAAGGACACCCCTGGCCACTCGGCCAAATAAATTACATAAAAAATGATCATTTTAAACTTAACTCATTATATGATCACTCGGTCAATTTAATTTCACCATATAGACATTTTTAATTTTGTATAGAAATTGTATAATTATTGTATAAAATATGTATATAGGATGTGTATAGAAATTGTATCATTGTTGTATAGAATATGTATAGCGACACTAGCGCTGACGAATTGGCTAGAGAGTGAAATTTTTAATCCCTTGACCATTTGGTGGGATTTGTTTCGGCTGACTGGTCATTTTTGTCCTTGCCCCAAAGTTAACCAGCTGTCAGGCGGACCTACATTGTGCGAAGAGGGTTCAATTGAACCCGCTTTGTCGAAAAAAATAAATATTTGCATGTATAAATTATGCAAGAAATTGTTGACACAAACATGAAGCATGGCTCAATATTAGTCTAGCGGGTTCATTCTATGGGTTTGACAGAATTAAATAGTTTTAGCACAAACCTAATTAATATTTGTGTTTTAAAATCGACTTGTATAAAAATATTATATTTTGAACTCAGTAAATTGTTTCTTTTAAAATTCAAAACTCATACACTCATCGCTATAGCTCTGACCTGGTAATGCTCTATAGTTAGTCGTTTATTGACGTTACATCACGTAATTTTAAGTTTTCTAAAGAGCATTTCTCCTACCTCCTTTTTGTTTCTATACCAACGACAGAAGACACAGAAGTATGAAAAACGCATAATAGTCAATGTTATAATACTTCCTACACATCGTCATGGATTACGATCCGAGGTTGAATTATAGAGCCAGCCAAGTCATACAACCTTTTTTTCTTTTTTTTTCTTTGACCTAAATTTTGGAGTGGAGGAATGAAATTACTTCTCCAAAGTTAGAAGTAATGATGAGATTAATTACTTATAATTGATGGACTAATAATTAATGGTCTTGGGGCCGTTCACAAAAATAAATTGTGGTAATTGATCATCAAAATTATCTCTTTTTTTTTCTATTTCTCAAAATCATCTTATATTACTTAATTAGTTAACCTTCATCGTCATTTTTTAGCCAAAAATACAATTTCTAATACCTATTTAAAATTGCGACACCTATAAGTTTTAGAGAAAAAATAGTGGAAGAAGTAAAATTAGTAGTTGAATTTACTTAGGATGACCGATCAAAACTCGATGCACTTATTTTGGATCTTGAGCATTTACACAAGTATATAGGCCAAGTTACACTTGAAAAATTAAAAGAAAGGAGGTTGTGAAAATGGTAACAGGTTCAGGAATCTCAGCAAAGAGGATAGTAGTGGACGCTCGACAGCTTATGCTGGGAAGATTGGCTTTCGATCTTAGCCAAAGAATTGTTGAATGGGCAAAGAGTAGTGGTTGTTAGGTGTGAAGAGATTTGCTTATCTGGTGGACTTGTTCGTCAGAAAATGAAGTACCTTAGGTTCCTTCGTAAAAGGATGAACACGAACCCTGCTCATGATCCCATTCATTTTCGTGCTCCTTCTAAAATCCTATGGCGTACTATTCGTGATATGATTCCCCACAAAACTAAGCGTGGAGGTGCAGCACTTGCTCGTTTGAAGGTTTTCGATGGTGTTCCACCTCCATATGACAAGATCAAGAGGATGGTTGTTCCTGATGCGCTCAAGGTATTGAGGCTCCAGGCGGGACGTAAATACTGTCTGTTGGGCAAGATTTCATCAGAGGTGGGATGGAACTATTATGATATTATCAGGGATCTTGAGAAAAAGAGAAAGGACAGAGCTCAAGTAGCATATGAGAGGAGAAAGCAATTAGCCAAACTAAGGGTTAAGGCTGAGAAAGCTGCTCAGGAGAAGCTTGGTCCTCAACTCACCGTTATTGCTCCCATCAAGTACTGATCAAGTCCAAATATAGCGCCTGTTTGGATTGGCTTATTTTAGGTGTTTTTAAGAAGAGTGTTGCTACTAAGCTAAGCTGTTGTTGGTCGGTATAAGCGATTTTCCGCTTCCACCTTTCTAGGCTTCACAATAGCTCCCCCTTTTCTTTTCCAATTCCTTCTTTTCGTTCTACTTAGGTGGAGCAATCCGAACTCTCGACAGAATATAAAAGAGGACCACAGGCCTGTGTAAACACCTCAACGAACTCATGTGGACACTCCTCAGCCCGAGTCACCTAGTCTTTAGGATTCTTACGATAGCAGGCGAGACTAAGCAGAAATACAAAGTCTAGGTAATTCTTTATCCACTCTGCCGGATCAATCACATTTGAGACCTAAGGAAGGAGAATTGGCGGCATCTCCTTCGAGAAGAGCCCATATTCTTTCAGTAATACTATGAGATAGATTAGGAAAGACTTCGTTTTCCGGGTCAAGGTTCGCATTTAGCTGAGGTAGAAGTTCGTTAGCAGGTGGAAAGTCAAAAAGGGGGTCATTCTCTTCTAATTGAACTTCCCCCCGCTTACTTGAATTAGAAGGAATGAAAGTACCAACAAGAGTTTGGTCCTATATATTTCAGGTATGCTGGACCTTCATTTTTGAAAGCGAGGGGAAGGGATCTCTTTTCTGCAACGGAAAAAAAAGGGAGCAGATTTGACTCGGCACAACCTAACGATACATGCGATGTCTGTCACATGAAGAAGCTCAGCAAGCCTTGCAAGAAGTACATGCTTTACTAACTTCTGTCTACACGCTTTCGAGAATAGAATAGACGAGACGGCTGTGATTGACAAAGTAGGGGGAGGTGAGTCTTGTCTCCTTTCACTTTGTCGTACTCGGAGGTCCCGAGAGTACATGCCAGACGAAACGACGGTGGCAAAATAGCTTTTAAGTGGTTTTGTAGTGTTTGGGTAAAATGAAAAAGTGTTTTTTAAGCACTTATTTTTAAGCCAAAATAACAAAAATAAGCCAAAAACCATAAGTTAGAAATCCTATCTTAGGACTTTTGGCTTATAAGTCATAAGTTATTAGCCCATCCAAACAGGTTAATAGTTTGTTTCAAGTACAATTTTGATGGAGACTGATGTTTTGGCATTACAAGTTTGTCCCTTGCTAGGGGAAGCAGTTTTCAGTTTTACCAATATTTCATTCATCATTTGATCCGACTCTTTCGTATATATATATATATATATATATATAAAGGAGGGTCATAGACAAGGAGATGTGGCACCTCTCTGTGGCCTCCATTCCTATTTATCTTTTTTTATTTATTTTTTTGATATTTGTTTGATTTTTTTGTCACGGCCCAACTACCGGACCGTGCGGGCACCTACTCTAATCCATCTATATAGGAGAACCCTTACCACCAATCCAATAGGTAATGCGAAAAATAAAGTAAAACCATAAATAACTCTTTTTATCACATGAAAATATTTACAATATAATGCGAAAAAACCTCTTTTTAAAATACATACACCCTCCCTAGGTTCTAGTCTAAGCCGGTACAAGAGCTACTACAAGAGTATTACAAGAAAATGTAAAAGAACATAACTCCACCATAGAAACAAGAAGTACGAGCTGCTGGAGATCACCATCGTCATGTACCTATTAAACATCACCAACCTTGCAACCAGACTATACCCAAAAAGGTAAAGCAAGAGTAGAATCAGTACAAACACACGTACTGGTAAACATCATCGATCGACTCGAATCCACTCATACCATCATATAAGAAATCAAGGGAAATACACATTTAACTATAACATTTCAATCCCTCAATGTCCACTTTTATCAACCCTACTTCAAACCAGAGCCTTCCTAAACCTTCCGCTGTCAACTCCCCTCTCTAACTGTACACCCTGACACCTAGGACTTCTCAAGTCACACTTAACCCTTAGACTTCCCAAGTCACCATAACCCTTAGACTTTCCAAGGCACATTAACCCTTAAACTTTCCAAGTCACCCCTACCATTGCCACCATCTATGTCCATACCCGTACTACCATTTCCTTATCCAAGTCAACCACTATGACTCAATAACTTGAAGTAAACCCCACTACTTAGTGACGTAGACTGCACCCGTCGTACCACCACCTACTAGTACAAAACCTCCCCAATGACCCCCAGGGCCATACTCGACAAGTAACAACAGCCAACATTATAACCAGACTATGAGTCTCTTCTTTAGCTCATCAACCGCACGTAACAAGTCTAACCGATATTGATAATTCTCAGTGACAACAAACATATATCATTTTTACCTAACTCGGACCAAACAAGGATTCCTAGGACATCATCCACGCCAATAACATGGATCCCGGTTCACAGAAGAACCACCTTGTCACTTAAGCACACTAACCCAGCTCTTCAAGGACCAACTATACGCAGAATAATAATAAATCTTGGCCCTCTCAGAAACCCAATATGTACAGAACAAATAGTACACCCGCACTGAGTAAAGCAATACAACATATAATAACAACCAGTAGTATAACTCCAGACTCTCAGTCTACCTTTTGACTTATCAACCACAGGGAACAAGTTCAACAATCATTCACCAACAATAATAAACATGACATTTACCCTTTTCATTACCCGGACCAATCAAGGATCCCTAGACCAACACCTAAGTGTTAACATGCGATGCCCGGTCCACCCCAGGACCATTCCCATATTTAAGTGTAACAACACGGCCTCTTAAGGACCAATGTAATCAATCACAGATTTAACAATCAACCCGGTCCACTCATGGAACCCTCGACAAACACAATCAATAATGCATGATTAAATTCGTACCAGGTATGGTATCCGAGCCAACCATTAATATCCCGTATCAGGCATTGTACCCGAGCCAATCGTTAGTATTTCGTACCAAGCCTGGTACCCGAGCCAACCGAATGTGTATCTCATACCAGGCATCATACCCGAGCCAACCGTTAGTATTTCTGTACCAGGCGTGGTATCCGAGCCAACCGTTAGTATTTTCTGTACCAGGAATGGTACCTGAGCCAATCGAATGTCACACCAAGTCCAATCAATCACAAATAATGAACAAAACATATTTGTAAACCAACAAGCAACAAAAAAGTTTATTTCACAAGACTGATAACCGGACAATTAGACATTCACAATTCATTCCCTAATTATGCAACTCATACAATACTAAGCAATAGTACGTGAACACATAATGCATATTGGAAATCAATAATCATCACCTACCTCTATTCCGGGTACATAAACTCAACCTTGGATCCCGTCCGAAGACCAAGCCCCCATTCAACCCTTTTTCTTAACACATAACCCGTGGCTACATCATTTTTGGACTACTCCTAATACAGAATACAACAGGGGGAAGACCTCCCCTAACCTTAATAAATCAACCATTCTTGTTATTCTACTCCTTTATACCAAATTATTTACGAAGACTCCCTTTTTATTAGCCATTTAACTATTCAAGCATGTTCGGTTCCCCGAACCTTCTCGACACTCTAGTCCCTGGAGTCTATCATCAAACATCACATAATAACCATAAACAACTCGGAATATGACAACACATTATCTCCGACATTATCAATCCCTAATCAATAAACCAACCAAACCATACAATATTTTTCTCGACTCCGTGTCCGAAGGCCTACGCATGATTTCTCCTTTCCGTCTACACAATAATACAAAATGAAAGCAGGTCAATATCTACTCAAGGTGAAGAAAATCTAGCCTACTTGGATGCCAAGAAGTTGTACATGCATTTTCTGACTCCATGAAGGCGTCTCCAGACGATTGATAAGCTCGAATTCGTGGTTTTGCGTTCTTTTAATCAGAATCTCCCCTCCCCATGGCTCCCAAGCCTTGGAGCAGCCTAGGAGGGTTCTTGGAGTAACCCCCGTCTGTTTTTGGGGCTGAATGAGAGAGAATGAAATTATAAACCAATTCTGAGTTTTTTAATCCTGTCGTTCCGCTATAGCGGCCTAATTACCACTACAGCGGTACCGCCATAGCGGAAGCCGCCCGCTATAGCGAGTTGACCGCCTTTGACTTCCGCTATAGCATGAATTTCTCCGCTATAGTGGTCGTTGTTGTAGCGCAGTGTCAACCGCTATAGCGGTTGACACGGAATAGAACCTCGAAAAATCTTTTAAAATGGCCCATTTCACAACACACTTTGAAATCCTGACGTTTGAAACCAATCATTTCACGTCAACTTGGATATCGAGAGTTTTAATCAGCCGAATTCACTTTTGAAAAGTCTTACGAATTCCTTAACGCCTTAGCTAACGGAAAAATTAGCTCAACCTTAGACATTTTACCCAATCCTTTCCCAGATTACCCTAGACCTCACCTCACTCAGAATTCTTCCGAGACTAGCCTAGCCCAAAATTTTTAACTCCCCAACTCAGAAGTTTTTCGAACCCGTTCTTCGCACGAATAGCTCACTCATAACGAGGTGACTTTTAGTAATGACTGAACAGGTCATTACAACAGATACCAACCAATCGTTCATCCCCGAACAATCTTTAAGACGAAAAGAAAAGAAAGAGCTCGCCCCTTGCACCTTACGCTCTGCTATGACAGCGTATTCATAACCTTACGCGAACCATCAAATTTTTTAAAACTCTCGGTGTACCCAACTCAATCAAAAATTTCATTTGATCCTGCTCTATCAAGGAATTTCGTTCTTCGAGCTGCACCAGGCTAATTAAATTATCCCTTCCCGAGTGCTCAAGAAATCCGGGGCCTCGTTGAAACACCGGAGCAAAAAAAATTTACGCTTAACTAGTGAAACAATTTCCCATGCCACGAGAACTAGATCCCTTTATGTTAAATGCTATACCCGGAGTTCTATTAATCCGAACTCCGTTCCGAAGCTTCTATGGGATACTATGCCCCTCGCATATCATGATGTTACCTTGCTCCTATCAACACTATCCCCCGAGACACCACGTACCTATAAACCACATAACACCGAGATTCCATTAGAACTCATCTTAGCCTGAGATTTTTGTCAACTCTCATCTCAGGGGGGAATTCTACCCGGCACTTACACCCTAACCAATGCTATAACGAGCACACCCTCATCACTCAATGAGCAGTAACACCAGTTATTATCATGACCGATAAGAGGGATAACAATGTTAAAGAACCCATTTAATAACCCCACTCTCTCGACCGACCCTACCACCAAGTATCATCAATATTACACCAGTCAATAATCACCCTCATAACATAAACCTATGAGCAGTGTCCAACACTACTCAGTCAATTACGGGTCATTTTGTCAAATTCTACATGGGTGATTATTCTCACCAATGGTCAATCATAATTTTACCAATACCCCGGGTTACCATATCTACCCTTTTCTTTTCCTCTCTGATTTTCACACATGGATGCTAGTTTCAGATATTATTTCCCTTATATGCATACTATGTTAATTCTATAGACGATTTCCTTGTTTCACATAGCAGCTCGTAACTTAACCATTGTCTTTAGATGCCCCGGGAATGAAATGAAAAACAGAGGAAAGCAGGGTAAGCATTCTGCCCCGCGCCCTTTCGCTATAGCGGTTGTCACTCCGCTATAGTGGTACCACTGTAGCGGAGAAAATCTCACTATAACGGGATCTCTGTAGCGGTATGATTCCGCTATGGCGGTCTCGATGTTACTAGTCCAGAAAATTTCAATTTTTCAGCAAAACAAATCATCCCACTTTCCGGTTATCATGGTTTAACCCCATAAACCCCGCTATGGTCTTAAACAACATCCCTAGACCATTCTTGGTAATGCACCGAACGAAAGCATCCAATTATCACCAATCATAAAAGATTCACCTAAGAAAATTATTCTTCAACAATACATTACCGCTATTACGCATGAATAACCCCCTTGTTCCCATGATTCCCAACCAAGTCCCGACTGTCCTGAAATCGAAGCTTTCCTACAGTCGTAAATCCTTTCCCCTCACCATCTTAATCAATGATGAGTCCTTTTTCGAAAGTAATATAAAATTTTAACTCCACACATATAGCATTTTATCACAAATCAAATCATACTAATTCAAATTATGACGACCTTTAGATCCACAATTTCACAGTAAGGCAACAAATCACATACCAACCAAGTAAGTCATACAAGCACTGTAACACACAAATAATTCAGCTTCAGGCTACAACGAAATCAAGTCACATAATTTACTCTCTATTCGTTCCATGGATGACCATTAGTCGATCATCCATGTCTTGCCACAATTACTGCTATTAAGCAATAATAGCCCTTGTCCCTGGTACTTATTCACATACCAACCACTTGAAATCTAAGTTCCCACAAGTATATATATCATTTTCCCTTATCATTTTTACCACTGATTAGACCTTGCCCAACATTTAGCATACTGTTTTCCACTTGAATCACAAAACAAGAATTCCTTCAATCATTAACACATAACCAAGTTAAGACTCTTCACTAACCACAAATTTTAAAGTAACTCAAGCAATTACACACCACACAATCGCAGTCATTCAAACAATGTAATACATACAATCACAAGTCTCAAGCTCCAACACTCAATCAAATCAGTTTCATTACCTTTCATTTGCTTCATGGATGACCGTTAGCCGATTCATCCACCCTTACCTAGCCTCCCAAGCCAGATAACAATTGGGACCTTCCCGATTCTAATTTCTCTTGCTTGTGTTATCTCAATCGGAGTCAAACGATATCCTTTTTCCTCGCTGAGGTACCAATTGGAATCGAGAGATACCAATTGGACCCAACCCATACAAGCAAGTAACAAACCGTACGAAAGGAATGAACGTAGAGAGATGTTTCCTAGAATGCTTCATAGCTTCCCAAAAATTAGATGTGGACGTCAACACACCAATCCGCAGGACTCTATTCGGCATTTTGCTCTTGTACTGGGAGACCGGTAATCTGGACTCTGATACCATTTGTCACGACTCAACTACCGGGCCGTGCAGGCACCTACTCTTATCCACCTAGATAGGAGAACCCTTACCACCCGATCCAACAGGTAATGCGGAAAATAAAGTAAAATCATAAATAACTCTTTTTATCACATCAAAATATTTACAATATAATGCAAAAAAAACTCTTTTTAAAATACGTACACCTTCCCTAGGTTCTAGTCTAAGCCGATACAGGAGCTACTACAAGAGTATTACAAGAAAATGTAAAAGGACACAACTCCACCATAGAAACAAGAAGTAGGAGCTGCTGGAGATCACCATCATCATGTAACTATAAAACATCACCAACTCTGCAACCAGACTATACCCAAAAAGGTCTAGCAAGAGTAGAATCAGTACAAACACACGCACTGGTAGGCATCATCGGTCGACCTGAATCCACTCATACAATCATATAAGAAATCAAGAAAAATACACATTTAACTATAACGCTTCAATCCCTCAACGTCCACTTTTATCAACCCTGCTTCAAACTCGAGCCTTCCTAACCCTTCCGCTGTCAACTCCCCTCTCTAACTCTACACCCTGACACCTAGGACTTTTCAAGTCACACTTAACCCTTAGACTTCTCAAGTCACCTTAATCCTTAGACTTCCCAAGGCACACTAATCCTTAGACTTTCCAAGTCACCTCTACCATTGTCAACATCTATGTCCATACCCGGACTATCATTTTCTTACCAAAGTCAATCACTATGACTCAACAACTCAAAGTAAACCCCACTACTGACGTAGACCGCACCCGTCGTACCGTCACCTATTAGTACAAAATCACCCCAATGACCCCCAGGGCCATATTCGACAAGTAACAACAGCCAACATTATAACCAGACTACGAGTCTCTTCCTTAGCTCATCAATCGCACGTAACAAGTCTAACCGACATTGATAATTCTCAGTGACAACAAACATATATCCTTTTTACCTAACCCGGATCAAATAAGGATTTCTAGGACATCATCCACGCCAATAACATGCGACCTCGATTCACAGAAGAACCACCTTATCACTTAAGCACATTAACCCGACCCTTCAAGGATCAACTATACGCAGAATAATAATAAATTTTGGCCCTCTCAGGAACCCAATATGTACAGAACAAATAGTACACCCGCACTGAGTAAAGCAGTACAACATATAGTAACAGCCAATAGTATAACTCCAGACTCTCAGTCTACCTTTTGACTTATCAACCACAAGGAACAAGTTCAACAATCATTTAACAACAATAATAAACATGACATTTACCATTTTTCATTACCTGGACCAATCAAGAATCCATAGACCAACACCTAAGTGTTAACATGCGATGTCTGATCCACCCCAGGACCATCTCCACATTTAAGTATAACAACCCGACCTCTCAAGGACCAATGTAATCAATCACAGATTTAATAATCAACCCGGTCCACTCATAGAACCGTCGATAAACACAGTCAATAATGCATAATTAAACCCGTATCAGGAATGGTACCCGAGCCAACCATTAGTATCCC
Organism: Jaltomata sinuosa; assembly: GCA_003996215.1. Classification (NCBI taxonomy): domain Eukaryota; kingdom Viridiplantae; phylum Streptophyta; class Magnoliopsida; order Solanales; family Solanaceae; genus Jaltomata; species Jaltomata sinuosa. The sequence continues at coordinate 671,284 of QJPP01007626.1, read as the reverse complement.
GTACCAGGCGTGGTACTCGAGCCAACCATTAGTATCCCGTACCAGGCGTGGTACCCGAGCCAACCGAATGTGTATCTCGTACCAGGCGTGGTACTCAAGCTAACCGTTAGTATTCCCGTACCAGGCGTGGTACTCGAGCCAACCGTTAGTATTTCCCGTATCAGGCGTAGTACCCGAGCCAACCGAATATCACACCAAGTCCAATCAATTACAAACAATGAATAAAACATACTTGTAAACCAACAAGCAACAAACAAGTTCATTTCACAAGACTTATAACCGGAAAATTAGACATTCACAATTCATTCCCTAATCATGCAACTCATACAATACTAAGCAATAGTACCTAAACACATAATGCATTTTGAAAATCAATAACCATCACCTACCCCTATCTCGGGTACATAAACTCAACATTGGATCCTATTCGAAGACCAAGCCCCCGTTCAACCATTTTTTTGACACATAACCCGTGGCTACATCATTTCCGGACTACTCCTAAGACAGAATACAATAGGGGGAAGACCTCCCCTAACCTTAGTAAATCAATCATTCTTGTTATTCTACTCCTTTATACCAAATCGTTTACGAAGACTCCCTTTTTATTAGCCATTTAACTATCCAAGCATTTTCGGTTCCCCAAACCTTTTCGATACTCTAGTCCCTGGAGTCTATCATCAAACATCACATAATAATTATAAATAACCCGGAATATAACAACACATTATCCCCGACATTATTAATCCCTAATTAATAAATCAATCAAATCATACAATGTACCTCCAGACTCCGTATCCGAAGGCCTAAGCATGATTTCTCCTTTCCGTCTACACAATAATACGAAATGAAAGCAGGTCAAAATATCTACTCAAGGTGGAGAAAACTTAGCCTACCTGGATGCCAAACAGTTGTACAGGCATTTTTTGACTCCATAAAGGCGTTTCCTGACGATTGACAAGCCTGAATCTGTGATTTCGCGTCCTTTTGCCGAAATCTCCCCTCCCCATGGCTCCCAAGCCTTGGAGCAGCCTAGGAGGTTTCTTGGAGTAACTCCCGTCTGTTTTTGGGGCTGAATGGGAGAGAATGAAATTATAAACCCGTTCTGGATTTTCTGATCCCGTCGTTCTCCTATAGCGGCCTAATTACCGCTACAACGGTACCGCCATAACGGAAGTCTCCCGCTATAGCGAGTTGACCGCCTTTGACTTCCGCTATCGCGGAAATTTCTCCGCTATAGCGGTTGACATGGAACAGAACCTCGGAAAATTTTCAAAAATGGCCCATTTCACAACACACTTTGAAATCCTGACGTTTCGAACCAACTCTTTCACATCAACTTCGATATCGGGAGTTCTACTCATCCGAATTCACTTTCGAAAAATCCTACAGACTCCTTAACGCCTTAGCTCAAGAAAAAATTAGCTCAACCTTAGAAATTTTACCCAATCCTTTTCCGAATTGCCTTAGACCTCACCTCGCTCAGAATTCGTCCGAGACTAGCCTAGCCCAAAATTTTTAACTTCTCAATCCGGAAGTTTTTCTAGTCCGTTCTTTGTACGAATAGCTCACCCATAATGAGGTGTCTTTTAGTAACGACTGAACAGATCGTTACATTTTTATTGCATTTTTTTGGTTTATTTCTTTGACTAATTTATAGATTAATAAATAATAAAAGTCATATCAATACATTAAATGTGGCACTCAAGCCCACACTGAATGAAGAATACGTGGACATTGAATGTAGAATTAGTTCTCTAATATTTTGTTAGCAACAAAATTATATATAAATTATTTCTTGAATCTATGTTTTAATTTACGTAGGAAGCTAAAAGTTTTTTTTTTTTTTGTAGTTCTACAGCAACTAAGAAATAAACTTTTTTTCTGCAAAGGAAAATTTCTTTCTTACCTTTTCTTTTTGTACAAAGATTTTCTTCAATTGTGCACTTCTTTCTGCTCAGAAAATTTGTTTACTTTTTTCTTTTTCTTTTATGCCTTCTTCTAATTATAAAATAATAATAATTTCTAATATTATTGTATTTATAAAAAGTAACTACTCATAACTTATACTCCCTCTTTAATTTTACCCTTAATTATATCCATAACCCTCATACTTTTCATGTCCATAACCTCCAAACTTTAATTTGCAAGTTTGTGATACCTTATGGTATTCCTCTATTTTTTCTATATTAACTCATATTCTATTTCATGAAGATTACCTCCAAAGTTATTCTTTCTCTTATCCATCACCTTGGCTTGTGAATTATAACATGTAAAGAAAGGGAATATATGAAGGCAAGAAATATTTCATTCTCAAGTCTTTCTTTTTATTTTAATTCTTTTATGTAATTGATTGTGCTTTCTTAATTTTAACATATTTTTTTACGTATTTGTTATCCTCCTCCAAGCAAGTATGATCGTGAAAATCTTCACGATAATTAATATAGAGGTAATCTTGATTTTTAAATAAGTCATTTTTTGTGGTTGATTGAAAAGTCAGTTTACAATTGACACTAAGTTAATAATCTTATAGTGTTTTTTAATTATAATATTTATTAAATTTTAAAAGATAATAATTTTTTATTGTTAGTATTTTATTTTTTTGCAAATGTATTGTGTAGCTTAGATCCCCCCCCCCCCCCCCTCTTTTCGATATAACTGTATTTTAATTGGTAAGATAAAGTAAAAATATTATAAATAAATATCAGACATAGTGCAATATCATAGTTAACAATGTCTATATTTTCTTGTATTTTATGTTATTTAATTAAATAATTTATTTAATTTATCTATAATTATATTTAAAAAGTTTCTTTAAATGTTGATAGCATATGATGAAGGCTTTGTCATAGCTTTAGGGAGCAGAACATGATGGTGGATCTACTTGCAAAGAAAAACGCTAGTAAGAAATTTTTTAAAGCATAATTAGGAATTAATTTTGCTAGAGTTTTTTTCTTCTTCTTTGGCTTATAATAGTAACTTAGTTGCACACATTGACAACAATATTTCTTTAATTCTCTATGATTCTATTATTTTATATGAAATATAATTAATATAACTATCTTATTTCACTCAAAAGAATTATGATGAAGAGTTTCATGTTTATTTTTCTTGCAAAAAAAATTAAAAATAAAATAATTTACAATCTGTTTTGTCGCTGTTTCTTGCTTGAAATATATTTATATATTTTTTTCTTTTCATATTCTATTACTTTATAAATCAAATTGTGTATGTTATTTTTTATATGTGTTAGCTACATACAAAAATTTATGTCTATATATTATTTTATTTGTGATTTTTGAAATAGTAATGTGATCTATATCTTATGCAGCCAATTTCCCCCCTCCCCCTTTATTTCATTTATTTATTTTTACAAATAAAATCAATACATACTAATTAATGTAGTTAATCAATATATATATATATATATATATATATATATATATATATATATAGGTGATGTGGCACCTCTTTATGGCCTCCATTCATATTTTATCTTTTTTGATATTTTTTAATTTTTTATTGCATTTTTTGGTTCATTTCTTTTACCAACCTATAGAAATTAATAAATAATAAAAGTCTTATCTATACATTAAATGTGGCACTCATCAAGCCCACATTAAATGAAGAAAAATTATACATTCAAGATGTTTGTAACTTATGTCTTTAACGTTTTTAACTTCTATTCTTAAATAATATTCATTACTCCTGTTGAATTTATTTTATTTTTATTTAATATGTAAAAGAATGTAGTAAACAAATATAATAATAAAAACATAAGGTAGAAGTTCAATTTTTTTTTTACGAAATCGGTGTTTTCATAAAGGATCAACTAAGTACTCCTACAAAAGATAGAAGAAATTAAAACAAAAAAATAATGTTTTCAATTTAATATAGTAGATTGTATTTCAAAATATAACCTCTTATTTCATTTACTTTACTACTCATACGCCCTAAAGTTTTGTTCTACAATGTACATATGAAAAGTTTGTATTTAAAAAAAAAATCCATTTATGTATTTGAAAAAAATGAAAAGAAACATCATGTCTCGGATGAAGACAAAGATTTACATTGTATTCTCTGTCACTGACATGAATATAAATCTTACATACTACGTCATTAATAAAATGATTATCAATCTATAAAATTAATATATTTTATATATAACCAATGAAATATATTAATTTTTTTTACAGTCGCGCGAAGCGCGAATAATTTCACTAGTAGATAAATAAAAGAAAGGAACTTTAATACGGTGGAAAGCTTCTTTTCTATTAGCCCAACTAGCCACTTTTTCGGGTGCCTTAACTGTTTTACCCTTCGCTCCATTACAATACAACTTCTGGGAATCGTTTGAGTATCGGGATGAGATAGACAAGAATATCTCAGGAGTTGAGATATCTTATGAGATTAGCTATCTCATTTTCTATATATAGAATAGCTTAGCTCATTCCACCATTTTAATACAAAATACTTTTCGAGGTCACTTACATCCATAATCAAATACGAGATAAAATAATTTCAAGTTTTATTGTAAAATTAACTATTATTCCTTATTCCACCAACCACACAACCCACTAGTGTTTGAACCATGAGAATGTGAAAAACTCGCCGACAATGTTCGAACTTTATATGAGTGGAGCCAGCCGTCCTTTAAGGATTAGGGAGATGTTAGAAAATTTTAATAAATATACTTTACAAGTGTAAAATCCTTGCGTTCTCAGTTATAAAATCACAAGCTCCATGATATTTTTCATTGACTGACTTATATAAAAGTGGAGTTGACTGCTGGTACTTGATTGGTACAAGTTACAACTCCACTTTGCATCCAATTAGGCATGATGGACACAAAAACACATGTTATTGAAATGATCGAAGGCTCGTGGAAACATACATGCATGCACAGAAAACTGAAAGCAACGAATGCAGCGAGCCAGTTCTAGGAAGATGCATGTTTATTTTATTTTCTTAAGTATCTTAACTGTCTTACAACTTGGGTATATTTGAAATATAAACTTATTGAATTAATCAGGATAAACGTGCTAATTTGAGAGGGATTAGAGAAAGAGATATATTATATGGTGAGGCCGTCATTATAGGACAAGTCAAACAAATACTACTGCCTGGCCGTCTTCTTTCCTAGACAGTGTTCTGCCCACAAAAGAAAAGAAAATCACGACGGATACACGGGGAACCAAATGTTCTCACGCCTTTCACGTAAAGACACAAGAAAATTGGACTAGGACCCCCGGAAATTGCGCGGATACAAAATCAACTTACATGCACTTTATAGTCATCACCCCAAAACACACCACGCGTACAAGTTACATATGCCTACAACATACACTTTACATGCATATAACATACACTTGTATTTCACTGTATGACACTTGTATTTTATGAGATACACTTGTACCATCACCAAAGATCACCTCAACCATCACCAAAACTCACTTGTATGTCACTATATGACAATTGTATTTTATGAGATACACTTAGTATCATCACTAGAAACCACTTCAACCACCACCAAAAATCGCTCGTATATCACTATATGACACTTGTATTTAATGAAATACACGGGAAATATGCTTTATGAAATAGTTTTATCATAAGAAAAGTCATGTTACAACAATTCTTGTCGATCTTGAAATATCATGGCAACAAAAGTAACCTATTATATTGCAAAGTAAAGTAAACAAGAAAGAAAGGGAAGGGAGGCTGGTTCGGCCGCCACAACTGAAAAATCATTCGACTTGAACAGATTGTAGTGCTTGCTCATGTTATTTGTTCTTGCTTGCTTGAACGGATTGTAGCGCATAGATCACGTCGGAGAAGATGAGGAATCAGACGTTGGCGATAGAAGAGAGGGGGCAATGACGAATCGATAGGGCAACAACAATGCAGAGAGAGATACAGGGGAAAATATACTCCTAAAAGAAAGGGATATACGTATCTGCTATAAGATTCCAAACTATAGCTATAATTTTTTATGAACTACCATTATATGGATAATTAAGGGACTGAGATAGTTAAGCCACATAATATTTCCTATTTTATCTTATAGGTCAATTTAAGGGTCATTTACATTTTTGCCCCTATTTTGTGGGGGTCTATAAATTTTGCTCTTCTAGGCAAACAACTTTCTCTTGGGGCATAATTTTATATTTTCGCGTCAAAATATTCCACAAGTTAAAATAACTTTCTCGTGGGGCATAAGTTTATAATTTCACATCACAATATTCCACAAGTTATGCCCCGCGCCCTTAAAGAACTTATGTCCCTCTAGGCATTACTTCGATTGCTAAGGGCAAAAATTAAAGACCAGCTGATGGGCAAACCATGCAATTAGATATCAATTTAAACTATATATTCAGCCCAACTTTTAGATGGGCCGACTTGGTTTGTGCCCAAAATGACCACTAGTCGTGCCTTGGGGGTGTACTGTACCTTTAATCCTTGTGGTGTTGGTTTTACCAATTAAATTCTTCTTACCTCTTAAGGAAATTTGCATATTTAAGAGACCTTAAATTCTGGATGCATAACCACGGAACTGTAAATATAGACAAGATATAGAAACCAATGACTCGAGCATTCAACTGTTGGTCTTCTGTTATTGTGCACAAAATGTCCTACAAATGCATGTTAAAAGCAATCAACCCACAATTCCGCAATCGAACCCATACGTATTTTCAGACACAAGGGCAGAAGACAGAAATCTCTTCACAAACAATAGATCATTTCTTCTCGTATAACGGGATTATATGTTGCTTCCAGAAATAAAAGAAATATTGAAGTCCTTATTGATATTTATCAAGTGATCTTCAGTAATGTACATTAGTTTCCTTCTATATTAAGCATAGAAAAAGTACTCTTAATTTCCTCCTATTCAGCTAACTTCCTAAGGCGATAAATTAAGCACTGTTTCTAATCCGGCAGAGAGAAACACTAATCCTGCAAATGTTTTCCTGTGACACTGGTTGAATTGTCCTACAGTAGGGAGCGAGAGTGAAATTTGAACCCACAGTAAGCACGAAATAACCAAATATTAACTAAACAAAACGTACCATATCAGATGAATTTCCTTGAATGTCAAAAGAAGTATGCAGTAGTGGTGCTCTGAAACCAAGCTGTCCCTGCAACTGCAATTCACTATGAGCTAACATATACCATATTTGACCAACGGACAAAATTGATTCAACAAAAATACTAGGTTTAGGTCTGTGTTCATACCAGCCCTTGAATACTTTGAGGGGAGTACTGACCACCGTGGGCTGATATATAGTTCAAGTTTCCCTGTGAGAGTGGGGAGGTAAAAGGGAACATAATTGAATGAAGCCATTCGTACTTGTAAAAGGTCAAACCAACAGTCTAGTCCGGTCCAAGTATCTTATCATCATCAAGTTCCTAATAAAATAGTTGCCTTACCAGAACACTGTGTGAGGCTTGATGATTGCTGCAATAGCTATCTTGTAACATAGAAAACGAACTCAACTGGCCCTGAAAATATACCAAATCACTGAATGAACTCTGTTAAGCAAATAAATTTTATGGGCAATTGTTTCAAAGTTTGAACGCAGAAAGAGGATGCAGCACCAATCCATGAACGCTCTGATGAGGAGAATAGTATCCCTCAATAGTTGCCATTCTGGAGCCTAGATCCTGTAGTCGTACAAAGAAGGGTCAACAGAGCTTAACCACATGTAAATTATGGTCTAGCAAGGGATATCTCATACCATTCCTTGTGCGTGCCTCTGAGCAAAGAAAGCATCTTCATGAGTTGGTAGTTTTGAGTTTGATTGATCCTACAAAAGGACGAAACAGAATGAATAAATGTAACCGAGCTTACAACGTATGTGCAAAAGATTATTAGCCAAACCATATACCATCTGCAGGCTGCTATCTTGGATCCTGGTTGATAGTACTTCAACGTTAGATTGAACCTACAGTACTTCCACTATTAAAAAGTTTCTTTTGGAACTATTGTTGAATCTGCTGAAATCAGAGCTTATACTACCTTGCGCTTCTTCTGTACTTTCTTTCTCTTTGATGACTTTTCCATACTGTCACCTTGAATCTCTTCGTTAACGTTAGGATTGCATTGAGAAAACGAAATGTTAGAGACTAATGCACGCTTCACAGAGTTGTTTGCATTGATACAGTCATGCAAAGCAGCTTGGAGTGCGTTTACAGCTGATTCATAGGTTTCCCGGGATAAAGATCCAACTTCGCCAAACTTGGCAGCAAGTTTGCAAAGATCATTGAGACGTTGGATCCTGTAACGAGGGTTGCTTGGAATCCCACATGCTATCCCTTTAACTTTTGCCTCTCGTGTCCACCGCTCTAATACATACACCGCTGGAATATTGGGGACACCAGATACTTGAAGAACTGTAATTGCATGTCTACAAAGAATACCTGTATACTCAAAGAAACGGCATGAACAGGCGATGAAAGATTCTCTTCCACACCAGGATACCATAAAACTCTGGTGTTTTTCACGGTCATTAACTCTATACAACTTTTCTGTTCCTTCTTCACCTTCATTCAGAATAGTGCAAGCAGCAATGCCAAAAACCTCGGCTTGAAATTTCATGAATACTGAGTTTGTATAGACAGTAGACAGTTGTTTCTCATAAGGGGAGAGAGTTTTTATGGTAGGTTGTCTGTGACGCGTTTCAATATCAGCTTTTGCTTCCTCTTCATACATCTCATGCACGAATAGTTTGTATTGATCAGTGAACTCTTTGAACATAGTCTCAGGGGAAATATACCTTTCAAAGAAGGAGGATAAACTTTCAGACCGCTCAACTGTAGAGAGTCCAGCCAAGAAAGTATTCCTCATGTACACTGGAACCCATTTTGTTCGATTTTCAAACAATGATCGAATCAAGTCATCATCCCTCAGTTTGAATGAATCGACCATTTTCCACCATCTTTTTTCAAATTCTTCTTCTTTAAGTGGAAACCACATACATTTCTTCAACTTCTTTACAAAATCGTCAATCTTACTTATCTTATTACCAAGATTCACAGAAATTTTTCCCATGACATGCCACAAACAAAAACAATGTTGTGCCTTAGGGAAGACCTCCTCCACTGCTTCTTTCAGGGAAATGTCATCATCAGTAATAACCACTCTAGGACTCTGGCCACCCACCGCTCTAAGCCAAGTGCGCAATAACCAAGTAAATGTTGATGATGATTCGTCCCCAACTAAGGCACATCCAAGCAACAAAAATTGGAAATGATGATTGACCCCTACGATGGGTAAAAATGGGACTTTATATTTGTTTCTGATGTAGTAGGTGTCCAAATAAATTACATCACAAAAATGGCCATAATCATTTCTACCTTTCGCATCAATCCAGAATACATTTCTCATACGGTTTTCTTTATCGAAGTCTATAGCATAGTAAGAATTAGGTCTCTCGGCTTGCATAAGTGCTAAAGTATCAAGCAGCAGTTCCACATCTCCCTCATCCAATGCGAGCTGTAGTCCTTTTTTCTGATAAACTACATTCGTTGATTGCTTGCTCCTACCCTTGACAGAGTAATAAAAGTCATCCGGGCAAATTTCATGATTATGCTCCTTCACGAAGCTATGTATATACCATTTTCCATCTTGCTTTCTCTTCATATGGATACTGGCTTTGCAATCAGTCTTAGGACATGATCGAGAACTACCAGACTCGCGCTTGGTCCCAAATCTAGAGCATGCAATCTTCACGTCAATAAATTTTCCCGACTTCTTTGACCTACGACTGGCCTTTATCGTGATGCCAAATCCCACTGACCTCGCATATTCCCTGTAGAAAGAATACGCATCTTCCTTTGTTTCAAATTCCGTACCCTTTTGTGGCTCATTGTTTGGTATAATAACTATACCCTCATCTATAATATTGACAATATCTACACCTATCCCGTTGCCACTTCTATCAACATTTTCTTCCCCAACATAACTTTGAACTGAATTATCAGTAACATTTGTACCCACATACACATCTAACTTTTTGTCCCGTCCCGAAGGCAATTGAAGATCAATTTCCATAAAAGCAATAACTTAAACCCCACAGATGCGCATTTTACTAATTATTTTAACAGACAACTACACGATCTTCCCCTCACTAGTAATCTTCTAATCTATTTCAGTATCTGAAAAAGAAAAGGAAAGATCATTTACAAGAAAAAGACAGTTCATAATGGGACACACAAAAATCAAATGAAACACAGCAAATCCAATTAAGAAATTGTAAAACTAATTAATTTTGTTACCACATACTTGGGGTGGAACAAGAAAAATAATTCAACATCCAATTACTGAAAGAATGATAAATTATGTGTTAGTGGATAGAAATAGTACCTGGGTGTTTGCCAAATTAGGGGATACTCCAAAGCAAACTGTAACTGAAGTTCATATGAACCCTAAGGAGAGAGAAGACAGAGTAGTGCAACTTTTTTTTTTTTTGGGTTAACTTCAAAAGAAATAATGTTAGTTAGGGGTGTTCACGTTTCAGGTGAAAACCAATTCAAATCGAAAAATCGAACCAAATCGATTAAATTAATTAATTTTTATTTGATTTAGTTTAATTTAGTTTTATATTTTTAGAAATTGATAATATTTGATTTGGTTTTGATTTTGCTCAAAATAATCAAAGAAATAATCGAATCAGATCAACAAATAATTTCTTATTTTTTATGAATAAATTTAATTATCTTATATGTTTTTTATTAAAAAAAAATTATCTTATATGTGTTTTCATCAAATTTGTTTACAATTTAAATATCTTGTATTAGAGTACGTCATTTTATTTTTTTGTGTGATAATCTCACGATGTTTTTGTTTTTTTCTGGAAGAATTATTGTCCTTTTTATCCGTTTGAATGAATGTTACTTTTATTTTTGTGTATGGTTAATAACTGAATAATCGAACCAAAATCGATAACAATCAAACTGATAAATGTATATTATATTTGGTTTGGTTTTAAAAATTTAAAAAATCAATTATATTAATTTGATTTTGATTTTGACCAATAATCGATCCAAACCGACCCGTGAACACCCTTAATGTTAATGCTTCTTTGTTTGTTACTTTTTTTTTAATTTGTTTTTGTTCTTGTTATTTCTTTTAGTTCATTTCAAAAGAATACCTATCATTTTTTAACTTTTTAGTTTTTACTTTTCATATAGCATTAAATATAATGTACTTTTTTGGCCTATTTTTACTTATTCATTATACTAAAAATAGATGGTTATATTTATTTGTCTAATTTATAAAATTAAGAGATAATTTATCACTTAATAATTTCATAAAAATTAGACAAAATATCTATTGAGTTAAATTTCTTCCACGAAAAATAGTCTATTTTAAAAGTTAACTCACTTATTATATATATATTGGTCATTCAGTCATTTTTAATTATTAAAATTGGTCATTCGACTTAATGTATTGCAGGCGGCGAAGTGATCCTTTTCATCTACTTCTTCTCCTCTTCTTCTTCATTTTGCTGCTTCTTTTCTCCTTCCTTGTTCTTCTACTTATTCTTCATATGCTTCTTCTCTTCTTCTTCCTTTCTTTTTATCTTATTCTTCATTGCTTTTCTTTTTTCTTCCCTTCTTCTTCGTTGCTTTCAACCATTAAAATTTCTTTAAAATGCGATTTTAAAATTTGACATATCATAAATGTGAGTGATTTCGAGCGAATAATATATCAAAAGACTCAAAATATCGAGAGGAACTCATATCTAAAATTTGAAACTGTTTAGAATAGATTTGAGTTGGTCAGAATTGAAAGACTCCACTAGCCATTATTTTTCAAGATGAATTAATGCAATGTATACATATTGTATAAATAGTGTATATGAATGTATGTACATCCCTAATACATAGCTATACATCATATACACGATTATACACTATTTATACAATATCGATACATTACATATATAACATATATATATTACACATATAGCTCGTGGTATGTTATGATTTTAAGTGGAAAGGTCATTAATTTTCAATAAAAGATGGGGTGAACATTTATGTTTCTTATATGATCAAACTCAAACTCGATGAGTATTTCTTTTCTTTTTTTAGTAGTGGTCTATATGTTTTGATAAAGATAGGAACGTGAATTTGTCTAGATAAACACGTATGCTTATTTGGTGATGTTTGATCAATAATATTGGATACGTTCAGAAGCTGTTTTATAGTAGCGACACTTTTGAGCTAATTTTTTTTTATTTAAAAATAAAATTGGTTATATTTGTTGTAAATTAATTATTTTATTATATATTTATTAAATTTTCCCTTATTATCAACTATAGTTATTTTCCAATGCATTTAACAAAGTATTGAATTTATTATATTCAAAAGGTGATATAGTAAAATTATTATTTTACTTATTGCTCCTTAAGGGGTGTGTCAAGTTTATATTGAACAAGTAAAAATAGATAGAGAGAGTACATATCTTTCATTTAAGGCCATAAAATTCAGATGTCTTTTATACTTTCTTAAACTCTATGCTAAACTAAAATCAAATAAATAAATTGAAGTGAGAGAGTATTGTTTGCACTTATCTTTGGGACCGCCATTTATATTACATTCGCATAATATAAGAATTTGCAAGTTTACCTACTTTTGAACAACTTTAGCTATGTGGTGTTTGATTTTTCATACGGCTAATATTCAGTCTTTTTTGTCTAAGCTTTGGTCATATATTGTCGAATTAAGTTTTCTTGAATTTCATATATTTGTCTGAAATTCAGATATTTTATTTGAAGTTCATGCACATATGAATAAACAAATGTGACTTCATACATTTTTATCTGAAATTAGACTTGACATCGCATGGATAAAGCTATTTTCAAGTGGATAGATGCACAAAATGTTCTAAAAGAATTATTTGGTGAGTACTTTTTAATAAATAATTACTGTTTTTAGCGATATTTTTTTTTATTTATTGCCATCTATAGCAATACTATGATAAATTTGCACTATGTATTAAAAGTGAATTATGTATGCAATATAGATGTATATATTATAAGTGTTTTAAAATGTATTGTGCTTGTTTGGTAAGAAACTGACACAATGTATTATAAATGTATTAAAGTGTGTGATAAATGTATTATTCATGAATAAAACTTGTATTATGTGTTTTATAAATGTTCTATACAATATGTATTAAAACTGTATTGTAAATGTATTATAAGTGTCCAGTGAAAAAAAATATTATCGCTATAGATGATAAATATTTTCTTAATATAGCATATCTATGTAAGTTTCCTAAAAAATTATATACATGCTAGATAATCATATCCAAATAGATATCTTGTGAAAAAATTTAGTTGATTAATGAGAAGGATGAAATTAAATAAAGTGATTAATTCTCAACTGATTTGTTAAAATAAAATAAAAAATATTTTTAATATATTGGACAAGTAAAGTAAAATAAAATAAATATTAGAGTAATTTAATTGACTATTGTAAACAAATGTAATTCCTCTATTCTATTTTACTTGGTTCTTATTGACTTGACACTTCTCTTAAAAAATTATTTTTTAAAAATTTATTTTACTAAATTATCCTTATTAATTATGCTTTGAAAATCTAAATTTGATTATTATTCCCTCGATTCTCTTTTACTTTTCCACTAAGCTAAAAGTAAATTTTACTTTTATTTTTTCACTATACTAAAAAAAATAATCCACCTTTACTTATCCACTTTAATATATAAAGAGAAAAACAACTTATTATTTTATTTTACTATTATTCTTCAATTATTTTTCAAATTCCTTAAAACTATACATGAATATTATGATAAAATATGCATTTTATTTAATATTTCTTAAGGAAAGTACAAATAAAAGTGAACATAAGAGTTGTGTTCGGTATGGAGAAAAATATTTTTCATGAAAAATATTTTCTTTCTAAAGAAAATAAGTAATTTTTTTAAAATTATTTTCTTGTGTTCGGTACACAAGTAAAAAATATTATCCTAAAATCATTTATATATATTCAACACAAAAAAATGAGAAGAAATAGAGGTAGGGTGAAAGGTGTGAAAGGGAGGGGTGGGTGGGTTGTAGGGGGTGAGGGTGGTGGGTGGGGGCGGGGTAAAAAAAAAAAGATTAAAAAAAAAATTTATTTAAAAATTGATTTATATTTTAAAAATTATAAGGGGCGTGATTGGGGTAAAAATTAATTTTTTTTAAAAAAAAAAATTGTAGGGGGTGTGGGTGCGAGGTGGGCGTTGGAGGTAAGGAGGTAAAAAAAACATTGTGGAGGTGGGGGGCGCTGATACACTAATGAAACTGCTGGGCCACATCACAAGCCACGTAGATGCTGAGTTGGCCTGTCACGCAATGCTTGCCTCTTTTGGAATTGGCAGGAAAAGTGGTTATGTTAGTTACTTTTGAATTTCAGCAATGCATTTTCCATTTTCTGTACTTTCTTAATTCCATTTCAATTAGTTCATATATATAGGAATTGTAACAGTGAGAAAAGGATTGTGATATGATATTGGATCTCAACTCCTACTCTTTCCTCTGAATTCTCTCATCTTTTACCTTAATCTTCTTCTTTTTCTCTTCTCTCTTCTACAATTCCGGCTCATCTTAGCTTCGATACTAGAATTTGGTATCAGGGGCAGACTGGGGTGGGGATTGGAATCGAGATTAAAAAAGTATTGTAGTGGGTGGGGGATGGGGTGGGGGGCAAAGGTTGGGGCAAAAAAACTTTTTTAAAAACAAATTGTTAGGGGTGGAGGCGAGATTGGGGGTAGGGATTGAGGTAAAAGAAAATCTATAAAAAAAAATTAAAAAAGATTGTTGGGGGTGGGGGTGGGGGTGGAGGTAGGTGGAATTGAAGGTTAGGTTGGAATGAGTGGTTGTGAGAGTGGAAAAGACAATACCACTTGTTTTTCCTACTTTTATTAAGAAAGTCATTTTCCTTATTTTCAAGGAACTTATTTTTCTAAAAGAATATTTCTAAAAATTTTAAGCAAACGAACATGAGAAAATAGAAAAACATTTTTCGAAAAATATTTTCGTTCGTACCAAACCCACCCTTAATGGAAAAGGTTTTCATTAGAACTTATTTTGTTACAAAAACACACGTATCAAAAATATTTTCCATCAAAACAAACTCACCATTGGGTTGGAATAAAGCATGCTTCACAGTGGTAATATTTTACTTCATCCAGCTTCTGTTCAATTTCTACTCAAACAACTGCCCAGCTTAACAACAAGAGGAGATCTTCACCTCAATAATCTCTTTTCACCCAGCAATTAATTAACAGCCTTTACAGGTGAAATTAACTTAGAGCTGTATTTACTTATCCTCTCTAAATAAAAAAGGGCAGTCCGGTGCACTAAAGTTCCCGCTATACACGAGATCTGGGAAGGAGCGAACCACAAGGGTTTATTGTATGCAGCTTACCCTGCATTTCTGCCGGAGGCTATTTCCACGGCTTGAACCCGTGACCTTCCGGTCACATACAATTTTACCAGTTACTCCAAAGCTCCCCTGCTTAAAGGAGGGATGCAACACGAGGGGGAAGAGAATGTTTAAGATTATAAGGCACTGCCTACATTTACAACTCATTTGCTCAACTTGAAGAAAGATATACATACATCTTCACCTCAATCATCTTCACTTGCTGTAACTAAGACATCCCACAACAGCCTTTACATGTGAAATTAATTAGAGCTGTATTTTCTCTTCAGCTCTAATATCAAATTGAAGGGAAAGATTAAAGAACTGCCTACATAGAAGATCCCTTTTATTTTACAAACAAATACTACATGATTCTTCCCATTGGTTGTACTTTCATCAACAGCCGATACTGAAAGATGAAATGTACCCACTCTTTCCTGGTAACAGAAGAACCCCATCATTCAATAGGTTCAACTTAAACACATCTGCAATATCAACTAGCAATGGAAAAAACGTATACCTAATTAATGACAAAGGTGATCCTCAGGGATGTCTAGATGCTTCATCGTGCAATTGAGCAGATCTTACATTGGGTTCGTCCTGTCAACATTAAGGAAAGCCATATGAGTCCAGCACAATTTAGTGGCACAGCACTTAGCTAGACTAATTTTCCCATGTGGAACTGGAGTTCCTGCTTGCAACACTGATAAACTATTTTTAGTAATATGAACTACCATTGCTTATTTTGCATGTTTACTACATAATATGCTGCTACACAAGTGCTGTACAGCAACTGCAGTTGGCCATTTTTATTACTTTGACATTCACCTAGGCTTCCCCAAATAGAGCAAGGAAAGAAAGCAAGTTAGAGCCCGTTTGGATTGGCTTATTTTAAGTGCTTTTAAAGTTAAAATAGCTTTTAAGCTGTTTTATTGTGTTTGGTAAGGTAAAAAAGTGCTTCTGGACATTTAATTTTACGCCAAAATAGCAAAAAAAAAAGGTAAAAGCTAAAAGCTGGGATTTCCAACTTAAAAAAAACAGCTTAAACTAAGTCTATCCAAACAGGCTCTTAGTATATATAAAATTCAGTAATGTTTTGGCTTGTCAAATATCCCAGTTTCTGCATAACACAGGATTAACATAAACACTTCAAGAGCGGCACATGCATGTGTTCCAAGGCAATAACTGAATTCCATAACCTGACTAAAAGCTCATATATACAAGTTCCTAGTCAGATTAGCACAGAATACAAAAGGCTCCCTTATCCTTTTAGATGGTTGGATGTAACTTTGCAGCTCCTGTAACACAAACTAAGAAAGCACCTCAATCTATAAACTCTTCATCCTGTTTCTGGGCCTAAAGTATATGAAGCTCCATGGTTTTAACTTATATCAAGCAATTGTTGTCATGGCATCATTAACAACAAAGATTTGGGAACACTTCTTACTCATCAAAAATGGCTCGTACAAATTTAACAAAAAAACTGCAACAAAACCACTCTGTACGACCTCTTAATCATATATTCAGGAATCTAAGTCGTGGTCTCTGACAAAAACTGAGATTATTAAATATGCGAAAATCCATGTCTCCTACAGAGCCTGGTCTCCTAACTGTTCACAGTTCTTTACACTTGTGTTGCAGTGAAGGACTATAGTCTCCTTTATGTTCCCTGTTCTTTCTTGATGTTAATACGCTGATGTTGAATTGTGTGTCCATCAATTTTGTTATAGTATGGACTGTCATAGACCGTCTTTATTCCTTTCTGTTCCCTGGCTTTCCTTTATGTTAGTACACTGGCATTGTATGTTCATCAATCTGCATGGTCTTATGGCTAAATTTCACTCTGATGATATAGAACAAATTAGAGTCCTAATAAAGAATAACCTAAATACATGGTCGACATCCTGCAAAGTACTCAAACTTAGATGACCAGAGAACTACGTAGACGTTTCTAAAAAAGAGGTTCAATATCATAATATCAGATTAACTTCAAGAATATTTTCCAGCATCATTAAAACCTAGTTGATAACCTAAAATAAAGCTCATACACTAACTTCATGAACCTATTCACTAAGCCCATGTACCCATTTTTTTTTCTTGGAAAAAGCAACAAAATTTGCAAGCTACCATCTCTGAACTTGTACAAGGATTTGTCACCAACCTAGTCTATTACTAACATTGATGCGGCACTATAGCTAAACTACCCTCCTTAGTAGAGGCTAAGTTCAGCCTCACAAAAGGTAGCTTGACTCAAGCAAGCTCAATGCTTAGGCAAAGTATGGGTCAAGTGCGGCGTGATTGCGGGAAGTGTAAGTTCAATGGTTGTGGTATTTGACTAGGCCAAACAACACTTAGGACACAAAGGCAAGACAAGTGAGAACCTTGGGAACTGAGGAAAATATCCCTTTTATTGATTACACAATTATATACGAACTTACTAGGTTTACAAGAAAGACTACACACAAGAACGCAAGTCCAGGACACTAGAAGGGAGGTTTTGGTGTGTAGTTGCTTTGGTTTGTGTCGCTGGCTGCTCGTGGCTATTACGGAGGGGTTTCTTCCTATTTATAGGTTTCCTGGGAGAATTCAAGAAGTCTCAAGTTCAGTGGGGAAAGCTCCCTAAGTCGGTACCCACTTGGGCAGTCCTATTGCCCAAAACTACATCTCCCTAGGTGCTTCTAGAATCTTCCGCAAGCCTCCATTGTGTTGTATTTTGTCCTCCAGCCCTCTTAGCCGACTTACAATTCTTCCTAGGCCTCTCCAGAGTCATCCATGATGCCTTAGTTATATCTGACTTCCGTGAAACTCCATCCCTCACCAGAAGTTTCTTGCATGTGCTAGAACCTTACAAGAACTCCTTTGTGCTCCTATTGTCTCTAGCATTCTCGGAACTTCTTTAGCCATTCTTACACTTGCATTCATGTGATCTCATGATACTCCTAGACCTTTTATCATACCAAGATCCTCGTGCTTAAGTGCTACGCAAACCCGTGCAGGCCTCGTCATGCTGAAATGTCCGACCTTGACATAGGTCTTTCTTTCCTTGCAAGTCATGCCCCCTCCTCCGGCCACTGCATTACCGGTGGACATCTTGCCTCTCGTATATTCCTTGCCCTTGTTTAACACTATACCATGTTGATGTTGTGAGCCTTGCTTGTGCAACATGCCTTCCCATGTGCTTCACCATACTGTATTCATGTGACGTACTTCCCGTGGCTCCCTTACTTTGTGCATGATCTTCCTTGGTGATGTTATGTCGCTTAGCCATATTATTTGTCATTTCATGGCAGGTGTGAAATTTGACGGTTAATGCGGCATGAAACTCCCCTACCTAATTTTGTGTCGTCTCAGGAACAAGTACCTCCATTGTCCGTGACCTCCATGGACAAGGGTCCTTATTGTACTCGTCTTACTTGTTTGGCTCCACAAGCCTCATTTCTCCAAGTCGTTATATCCCTCCTAGATGCAGCATATCATCTTTACATGACGCTTGTTTTGCTTGCTTTGCGTGCTTCTCCCTAAGCATCCCTAAGTTGTCCCAAGTGCATTGCTCCACCCTCGCTTACCCCATATGCTTTGCGTGCTTCACCATTAGCATCGCCTCAAGCTGCCCAAGTTTGAAAATATTTGAACAAATGTGCTCTCTTCCGCAAATTAAACTTTTCTCTCATTGTGAAGCTTTCTGATTGGTTGGCCTCGTACCATCACCCTTGGTTTTGTGATCATCATGGGCCGGTCTTTTACTGTCACCCCAGGTTGGAGTCTTGCCATCGCCCTTATCATTTATGACTATGGCCTTGGCTTTATCATAAGTGTTGTTTGGCCTAATTAAACTCCACAAGCGTTATGCTAACGCATCCCATCACACTTACATTTTGCCTAGGTGTTGATCTTGCTTGAGTCAAGCTACCCTTTGTGAGGCTGGACTTAGCATCTACCAAGAAGGGTAGTCGGGCCAAATGTCGTATGGGTCGATGATAGATTGCTACCACAATGGATATTTTTAAAGTAACGATTTGTTTTTTGGATAACCGAAAAATCCCCGAGGGCCAACTGGTGCACAGTTTGAAGCTCGATTGATAATGGGCCCGACCCTTAAACCTTCTCCACTTAAATATCACGCTTTTGTCTGCAACCATCAAACTCGTGAAATACGCCTAATTCACAAATCTTATTGCACACTTACCACTAAACCAACTTTTTAGTAGATATTAACTATAGAAAACATTTACCGCAAAAGTAGAAGGAACAAAGTTTGTGTTTTCTTCTTTTTTGTAAATACTGTCGCACTTGCTTTCATCCTTCCCAAAATTTTGACTAATTTGCTAAGACAGAATCATTTCCATTTCCTTCACCTAGTAGGCTAGTACTCCATTTGAAGACTATACTATTTCCAGAAGTAACATATTGTGGGCGTTTGGCCATGAAAAATATTTGCTTTTTTCCGGGAGTTGAATTCCAGAAAAGGTGTTTGGCCATATAATTTTGGAAAATTTTGGAATTCAACTTGGAATTTGAAAAACAAGTAAAACTTGTTTTCACTCCCACTTCTCACACAAAAATTCAAAACAACTCCAATTTATATTCATGGCCAAACACAACTCCAACTCCAATTTGTATTTGGTTTTCATGGCCAAACGGGGCCATAGTCCACTTTTTTTTTATCTTTGTAAAATCCCAAACTCATAAAAACATTCCATCTTCACTGACGGATCAATCTCTCTTTCTAAAATACTAGATTATCTAATATTTACCCTTAAGCCCACATGCCAGATAAAATTAGTATGACAAGATCGGGATGGAAAGAATTATCAACAAAAACTACATAACGAATGTAGATAATAATTTGAATGCAGCAATAATTTTCACAATGTACACATCCCCAGTAATGAGTTGACCAAAAAAAAAGTGTTATTCCATTGACGTAGTATGTAGCATACTAACCCGAATGCCATATGAGAAACTTGGAGTGCGGAAAAAGTCCATTTGCCCCTGCAACAATAAAAATGAAATTGTAACAAGTTTTTGGTTGATTTGTCTCAAAAAGTTCCACCACAAAGAGACCACATACCAGCCCATGCATTGTTGGCTGAGCACCATAATAGCCATCATGTGTAGGAGCTATAGAGTTTAACTGTCCCTACATTCCCAAGGCAAGAGGAAACACAACTGTTATTTTAATAGTCCATATCAATTTTTTCAGCCTTAAAACTGCGCAAATTGCTATTACATACAAGGCCCTGAATAGTCTGTTGGTTTCCATAGTAGTTATCACGAGTTGGTGCCATCAAGTTTAACTGTACCTGCAAAAGAGCAGCAACTTAAAACACCATTATAGATTAAGTATTGGAAAAAAATCAAGATACTGGCAGATCATACCATTCCTTGAACACTTTGTTGCGGGCCAAAATAACCATCAAGATTCACAGGTCTGGAGTTCAATTTGTCCTGCAGAAAATGATGGAAATGAACAAAATAAGAAACTGGAGGTGGCCAAAACTAAAAAGTTAAGCTTGCCTTCAAGAACAGCTATGCACATATAGCATTCAAAACAACCTCCTCCTACTTTCACCAGTTAAAAAAACCTCTTCATTTTCATTTTACCAGTAAGAAAACAGTAATGTAAATCAAATGGCAATAAATAAAAGTAACTAAGGTATCAAAGCAAACCATTTGTTGCAAGCTGTCTGCTGCCCCAACAGCCATAACATCTGGCTCCAAGTTCACCTGCAACCAGGAGATCTTCATGAGATAACATAGAAAACAAAAGAAGCGGTTTCATGATTGCTCTTTAAAACACACCTTTCGTTTCTTAGTAAAGTTATTTTTCTTCTTGTTTGTCTTGCTCATACTCCTACTTTGGTTATCATCTTCAATACAGAGAAGACCAGAGGCTGATGATGTGCCAGCTTCTAACATGTTCTTATTTGAGTTATTAAAAGTTACACAACTCCCAAAAGCGTCATCAAGTGCACGAAGAGTAAAACTATAGCTCTCTTGAGATAACGATCCTTCTTCACTCAATTTAATCGCCCGATGACATAGCTCATTATATCTCTGGAACCTTGACTGCACATCTTCAGATCCATCTGTCATAGAGTACTTGCTCTTGGCATCTTTCGTCCATCGCTTCAAAATATATTGTGATGGGATAGAGGAGACAGCACATATTTGGAGAACTATCAATGTATGTCTACAAAGGTAGCCTTTAAATTCAAACAAATGACATATACAAGATATTTCTGACTTCATTTCATCCAATGTAACAATGAACTCTTGAGTCTTCTCAAAATCTTGAACTCTATATGTTAAGGCTGTCTCATCTTGCTTCTCCCTTCTAGGAGTAGGAATACAAGCAACTGCACCCAAAACCTCAGCCTGGAATTTCTTGAGTACAGCATGTGTATAAAGCCCTGCCACGTGCTTCTCAAACGGTGATGGGGATCTCAAAGCAGGTTGTTTGTTCCATGTATCAGAATCTGCCTTTGCCGCCTCCTCGTACCTATCTTGTAATATTGATTCATATTGCTTTACAAACTCCTGGACGGTCGTTTTCTTATGTACATATTTGTCAAAGAAAGAGTTCACACTCTCTGATCGTTGGCTCGTTGACATTCCAGCTAAACATACATCCCTTATAAATGTAGGGGCCCATTTCATACGATCTTCATACAGCGAATGAATCAATTCAGCTTCTCTGAGATCAAATTTATCAACTAGTTTTCTCCACCTCTTTTCAAACTCCTCGTCTGTCCATGACCTGTAAATGCATTTCTCGAACTTTGGCATAAACTTTTCATTCTGTTTAATAATGTGATTCAGTGTTTCAGACACCCTTCCCAGGATGTGCCACAAACAGAAATAATGGAGGGATAATGGCAAAGCCTCTGAAATGACCGATTTCAATACCAGGTTATGATCGGTGATCACTGTCTTGGGAGCTTGACCGCCCATTGCCTTCAACCATGTGCGCATTACCCAAGAAAATGTTGCTGCACTCTCATCAAAGACCAAAGCACATCCAAGTAGCATGAACTGAAAATGCTGATTGACCCCCACTAAAAGAGCCAGGGGCATTTTATATTTGTTTCTGACATAGGTAGTATCAAAGGAGACCACATCGCTGAAATTTGCATAGTCATGCCTGGCTTTGGCATCAACCCAAAACAAGCTCTTAACACGTTGATCTTCACCCACATCAACAGCATAAAAGAAGTTGGAATTAAGATTTTGCATCTGAATGAAGAACTCTAACAGAACATTTATGTCTCCCCCTTCCACTGCTGAATTTCGACCTTTGTCAAATGGACCTTTTGTGTCACTTTTCAGACCAACAACATTTTTGTATTCAGCAAATTGTCTTGCCATTGCGGCATACATCCTTCTTGTTTGTTCACTGACAGCTTGGGCAGGTAGAAGTTCATGATTATGTTCTTTCTCGAATCTATGAATTATCCATTTCCCATCAGGCCTTCTTTTCACATGCATACTTGCTTTGCAATCTGTCTTTGCACATGCTCGCCGACCAGTAGCATTTTCTGGATCCTGCTTGTTTCCTTGCCTACTACGTGGTCGATTTGCAGACTTCTCATATTCCCGTTTAGTTCCATATCTAGAACATGCAAATTTTGCATCAATGAACTCCCTTGATGTCTTTGAGCGACGGCTGTTTTGTATGGCTGTATTGAATCCCATCGACCGAGCATACTCTTGATAAAAGGCATAAGCCTCACCATGTGACTCAAATTCCATGCCTGCCAGCGGTTCAAGGTTCACATCCTCCTTAAACTCTATCATAGTTCCCATGGGAGTGTTCATATCCCCTCCATCTTCTGCATGCATCTTCTCTTCAACAACCAACATCTCATGCATTCCGTCATCACTGTGCATTTTTTCTTCATTGTCAAGCATATTTATATTTCCATTTTGTTCTTCTTCTTCTTCTTCCTTATCATGGTCTTGAGAAGGCAGACGAAGATCTATATCCATGCTGCTAAACAATTGAAAGCCTATTGATTTCTCTTTTGCTGATACCTGAACGTCAAGAAAAAATTAGAGGAGAACTTGTCGTCTTGTCCAGTAAGAGGTTACGGAAACATAGAATTAATTCTTGTTCAATAAGCACAGGAAGATACAATAAACAGCCCAAAACATCTCTTCCTGCATTCAACCACTCTTCTAAGTCTAACCACAGTCCAGGAATTGTCAATGGCTAACTTGTGATTCCACTAAAGTTTTGGGTTTTACTAAGTGGCCTAAATATCAGAAAACTTTGAGTTCAAGATCATCATATAAATCTAATCAAGTCAATCCATTTATCATGCAGACAAGTGACAACGGCTCATATATTACGATGACCTTCAACTAGCTTTCCATATATCAAGTTTCATCATGTCCTTCAGGTACTGCACGAGAAGACATAACTGCTCAGAATTATCAGAGAGCAGACATAGAAAGTGATCCTATCGCATTTTAGAGGAAAGTGAAGCTCCATAACACAAAGGATCTGCATCAAAGCTCTGTCTACCTGAAGATGAAGAACCCTGACCACCTCCAATCCATCAGGGATTTGAATCAGTAAGATATAGAAGGCCTCCTCCAAATTTTAGACAGAAATACAAGGGTATATAATGGTATACTCCACCTGAAGGTGAGAGCAACTGAAATTGCAGTTGCCAATCTACATATCAGAAGTGCTTACTTGAAATCTAACCACATTCAACCTGCAGATTAAATAGAATAAGTTCTTCCCCATCTCTGTGATGGGGGAATTAGCCCTCCCCCCTCCCCTCTCATGCAGACCTCTATACCGCACTTGACTGACAATATATACTCCCTCTCTCCGTTTCATTTTATGTGGAAGTGTTAAACTCAATACAGAGTTTAAGAAAGAAAGGAAAACTTTTGAAATTTGTGGTCTTAAATATGTCGTGAAATTATAAAAACATGTCATTAAGGGTAAATGGACAGTTCAAAGTTAAATTGTCTCAAAACATTCCTTTTTAAATATATTAGTAAGGAAAATGTGTCATGTAAAATGAGATGGAGAGGGTTGTTCAAAGGTGAGTCCAAAATAACAAAGCGCTTGAGTGCCAGTCTCCCATGGTCCATTGTGGCTTCATTAACCCCTTGACTATACCCTTGGAACTTGTCCTATGACCATTACTTTGAATGAACAGAAAGGCAAAGCACAACCTTGAATTCATCTTAATCAAAAATTCACAACCTTTTTGTCACCAAAAACAAAGAAAGTGGATAAATAGATTTATAAACAAGTCAGTATAGCAGTAATGTGATCATTAATACCATGCAACATATTGAACCAAGTGTAACGAGGTGAAGAGAGAAGAGATGGAAAACAGATGATTCCACATTCTTGCAAGTTCATTAACTTATAAACTCGTCACATTGCCTCTTGCAGAAATTTTCTTAACCAAATAAACAAACAGATCAAAGTATAATACCATAGCTCAACTTAAATTCAAGAATTTTTTGTTCCAAATAAGTCTTTAAGTATTGGAAGGCCAAATTTGCACATTTGAATCAACCAAAGTGATACGGTGCTAAAGCTAATAAAGGAACTTCTTTGCAACAGAGGAAGAGAAAGGTCTCCCAAATGAATATAACCGAATGTTCACGTGTTTATCCTAGAGTGGTAATTCTCATCTGAGTACGTATGTGTGAGCAGAATCTGAAGCATTAATTGGGTGTTCAAGGAAGGAACTGTTTTAGTTTGCCAACTACTTCGTCAAGTTCCAATGGGGAACTAGGTTATTCAAATGATGGCTCTAGCTGCATAATTTGGTTTTTATTTTTTTCTGTTTCTTATTTTAGTTGAGTGCAACAAACTTAGCCTCTACCTTCCATGTTCAACTCATTTTGTAAATTCACTCCAAAACGTTTCATATTCATTCTTCTCATATGATATACCTTCTTTCAATAGCCAAAACCTGCTGCATCATACGAGAGGACAGTCTATCTCATCTTCTCCAGTTTCCATTCACTATTCTTTTAACTCAATCATAAAGGGACATCGTAAAGAAACCAGAAAGCATTCAGGGAAAAGTCAAGGAAACAACACAACCACAACGAAATGATATTTGGCCCTTGCAGAATAGACTCTTATGGTTCAGCCCCTCCCCGGACCCACGCATAGCAGGAGCTTAGTGCAGCGGGGCTGCCTTTTACATTAACTCAAACAGAACATAAAGTTCCTTCAAAAAAAAAATCAGCCAATTTGGATCAATATTTACACCAATCCAGACTCTGATTAGTAGATTAATCCAAAATGTAGAGGGTTACAACTAAAATTGCCTTGTTTATCAGAATGAACATAAAAATAATCAGGCAAACTCTAACTCTAGATAAAACTCTTGTATATAATAAACAATTAAATTACATCTGTCACAGCTTCATAACAAGAATGGTAGCTCCCCCCCGAAAAAAAAACTCAGAATTGAAATAATCTTTACATTATGATAATTCACATGAATTAAACAGAAAAGACTATTGAATTTTGTCTTAGGAACAAGTTCATATACAAATGTTCATGATAATATGAAGGATGAGGGGGTTTGGGTTTGGGGGGTGGGGGGTGGGGATGAAGAAAAGAGTTTGGAAGAAAGGAGAGTGGGTTATACATACCTGTATGTATCTTTCTTTGTTTCTGTAAGGCACGCACACACACACACTCGATCTGCGATTCTGCAACTGCGAATTCACGCGATGTCCTATGGCGAGTGGACTCTTTTTCTTTCTGCTGATTTAGGGTTTGCGACTCTTCTCAAGCCCTCTTCTTACCAACGCCACTGCAGCGCGTGATTTTTATTTTCTATTTTTTTTACATTTTAATCCATTGCACCAAACAAACATAAGAAAAATGTCCAAGTTAATTTTAAGACTTTCTCTTTTAAATAAAACATACTCGCTATTATATTCTGAGAGTTTTTTTATTAATTATCAGGGAAACATTACAAAATCAGGGGTGAATACAACAAATTCAAGCCTCTCTCAAGAAATTGAAACCAAAAATATACTACAAGAGTCATACTTAGCTAATCATAGGATTAGTATACCAGATAGAAAAAAATAAAACTAAACAATCTCTAAAGATTCTAGCAATTGAGACCAGTGTTTTAAAAGGCGCGAACATGAGACGAGGTGTTTTACCTGTTATGAAGTGAAACGTAAGTCCCAAGGTGATAGCCTCATAGATCCTTTAACTTTTAATATTTTATAAGCTAATATAATTAGAATAAATATTTTTAAAGGGGATAAATCACCAAAAGAAAGAGTAAAAGTATATATTTTAAAAAATAAAAAAGAAGAAGAAAGTACATGCTTGAGTAGGTTGATCCAGCGAGAAACATACAGAGAATGAGACAAAGAGTTAGGACTTAAAAATATAAAACATTTTTCTTCCATTTTCCTTCTACTTTTGAGTATTTATGTCACGATCCCAATTACGATAGGATTGTGCAGACACCTACTCTAATCTATCTAGGTAGGAGAACCCTAAACCACCCAACCATAAGTATGCAAGAGTCCCTTTAAACGATGTCAAGGATATTGACAATCAAAAATAGATGAAATAATCTCAATTAATCACTTATCAATTAGTTATACACTAGCCGTTTGTTTATACAAAATACAACTGTTTCTCCAAAGTAGGGGTGTGCATCGGTCGGTTCTGTTCGATTTTGTATATTATCGGTTTGGTTTATCGGTTATCGGTTTGTAAATATGCAAAACCGATAACCAAACCAATAAGATATTCGTTATCGGTTTTCGGTTAATCGGTTTTTGGTCCTTAACGGTTCGGTTATCGGTTTAACCGATAAGAAAATGCTCCTATAATATTTTTGATTTCTCTTATTTTCTTCTTCATATATAGACTACTTTCATGCATAAACATCTATACAAATTACAAGCATAAGCAAATTCAAATACGTTATTACTAAAATAAACTTATTTTCTTTCTTATTAAGTAGAAAACTTGAATACAGTAGCAACGGTAGCAATTTCTCAAAAAGAAAAGCAACACTGATAGGTAGAATGCTATCAAAACAATGACTTTAGAAAGAAAACAACAACACTAAGACAACAACTATAAAATACAAAAAATAATAGGGTATATATTTAAAATCTAAAGCCACTATTATACAATTATGAATAAAAATATAATCTAAATATAATCTTATTGGGTTATCGGTTTAACCATTAACTAAAACCTTAAAACCGATACCGAATCGATAGCCCAATAAATTTTTTTACAAAACCGTTTAAAAACCGTTAACCCAATAACCCAATACCAATAAATCAATAATATTTTTATCGGTTCGGTTTATCGGTTAAACCGATTTTTGCACACCCCTACTCCAAAGACGTGGTCTAACCTGAACAAGAGCTGCTAGTGGAAGACATGATAATAAAACATAAAAGACACAACTCCTGTCTGAAGAGTAGAGATCGAAAGTTGCTAGTGGAGATTCTTCAATCCAAGCACGAACTTCAGCCAACCTGTCACACATCTATACTAAGAAAAGGTGTAGGAAGAGTAGCATCAGTACAACCACACATACTGGTAGATATCATCGATAATTGAGATTAGATCATATAAATCATGCATAAAAAATCAACTTATAACAGATAACTTCCACATCCACATATAACAAGGTCATCACCACAGTTACTCACACCAAGTACCTTTTTTGCTTATCCCAAACATTCTGAGAAATCACAATCTCATATTCTAACTAGCTCTTTTAAATGCCTCTAACGTTTTGACCCCACCCAGGGGGTGTTTTCTATTCTACAAGGTCCTCTTCTCGACTCACACCTAAGATTATTTACTCATTAGGATTTGCTGTAAAACATTACCAGACTTACCACTTTTCAAGTTCATGCAACAACTACCTACCTAGCCTTACAGACATAACCGACATTAATATGTATTCACCCACACAATTTATTTGATTCAAGTCAACAACGTTAATATCAATCACACACAATTCATTGAATGCCACTAAAAGTATATAAAGGGTTCACAATACAAGGATCCTAAGTCCACTTATCTCTCATAAAGCAATCAGTACCTTCAACCTCAATTGTAACCACAATATCATCTCAATGACTAACCATGGAACCGTACAATGACGATTGCAATGATAAATGCAAGGATATATGCAATGATATATGCAAGAGTGTACAGACATGCTAAGGGTCTTATTTCTGCCCACTAGTTGTGACATGCAGGGGACCCTGGATGTTTATCTACCATACTAGCATGGTATCCAATCCCTTAAAAATTATAATATTCGTATCAATGCAATTAGGTTCTCAGACCTATCTCTCATGATATGCATAGTGCCTCAGGCACATAGTACACTTACACCTATTCTTTCAAACTCATGCATCACTGCATGTGCATCTAGCTTATATACTCAAGCATAATAGGAAAAACATATGCAATTCAAACATGTCTGAAGACCAATCACGAGTTACTTAATTCAACTATATACAATGTAATAAAATGAGTCTAAACTCTAATTAGATATGCTATGCATACAGACCTCACCCGAAACTTGTTCATCAATACAGTATGTCCCAAAACCATCATTCAAGTCTGGCAATCCACCCTCCTCCCGATATTAAAATAAAATTTATTCACAGGGTACAAAATTATAAATCGTCTTAACCTTTAATGCCAACTAATTCATCATAATTACCGGGTCTTTTCGTTAAGTGAATCTTATTAGACACTATTTTATCCCATAATGTAGGAGGTATAACTATTAGACCGATCCATCATGGAATTTCAAGTTAACACAACAGAACTACAACTAGTTCACATGGGCATTCGATTATCACTACAATTAATTTAAAATCTGTTTTAGGAGTTGATCACTTTACAATCTATCTTTCTCTACAATTCGGTTCTCACCTTTTTATGACACACAAAGTCTAAGCCTCAAATCATACATCCTAAATCATTACTTTACATGAGCAATTCATAAAAATAATATAACTATTCACACGTCTCAAGTTCATCAACTAAATCCAGCCATTACCATTCAGACTCAGTGTCCGAAGGCCTAATCATGTTATCTCCATTAATTTTCTATACAAAATTCATGATTATCAATCAAAGTCTTTGCTACTATTTAAACCATAACCTACCTCTATTGTCAAGCTGCTGCTAAAATGCGTATAGCTTGTATATTATTCTCATTTTATAAAGTGTGGAGGGAGAATCACCGCGAGGAGGGAAAGAATTCGACCCTTTTTGAGAGCTTTTTCTCTCTTTTCTTGCTTTCTAGGGTTGAAA
Source organism: Jaltomata sinuosa (assembly GCA_003996215.1). Classification (NCBI taxonomy): domain Eukaryota; kingdom Viridiplantae; phylum Streptophyta; class Magnoliopsida; order Solanales; family Solanaceae; genus Jaltomata; species Jaltomata sinuosa. The sequence continues at coordinate 641,529 of QJPP01007626.1, read as the reverse complement.
AAGTGTTGGGACATTTTTAGGTGAAGGTCTCCTTTTTGGAAAAGAGTTTAGAGGCCGAACCTTTTAATTTCGAATTCTACCTCACGTCCTTCATCACGATGAAGGCCTTCTCATTGCGATGAGACCTTCCTCGCTGCGATGAGCGTCGACTGGCCACGACAAGGAGTGCTGGTAGTGTGTTTTTATAATATTTTAAGCCCGTGTTTTATTTAAACAAGACAAAAGAAATCTCACAATTTCACTTCACCAAAATTATTAATTTAATTATTTTTATCGCAACTTTTTATCTGATATGTCATGTAATAATATCAATATCATTATTACTAAAATAATATGTTATTACACAACGGTCAATACAATAGTCATATGTTGATGAATTACAATCTAAAATGATGAAACGATTATAACAAAGTTCAAAATCATAAAAAAATATTGTCTTGAGTAATTCTAACACCACTGCTACTAAAGTTTAAACAGAAACTAAGATCTAAAAAAACAGATACAAAAGTAAGTTTTGTCGATTCTCTGAAACATATAGGACGTCATGCAACATCAAAGATCGATCATAACGCAAGTCCATTTTGTAAGTGATTATTCCTTTGACTTCAAGTCTTGCATTATTTCCTATATATATCTACCTTAATCCAGGTGAGACTCGACGAAACTCCACAAATACTCTCGATCATGACTCACATGATTGGTGACTTCTGAGTCTATAATTCATACAGGATAAGATTCAGTTAGTAAAGCAGTGTTAGAAACATAAATAACACTTAGAGATGCATTTTAAAATGCTACCCTTTTTTACTCAAGCAACATACCTTGGAACATGACAATTATAGCACTTTATCTTACTATTGTCTTTCTTCTTGAAAAAAAATCATTTTTCCTTCTTGAAATTTGACTTGTTCTTTTTTTGGGAGGGTCCTTCTCCAGTCTTCTTACCTTTTTCATTATTTTTTCAATTTTTCTTGAGCTTGAAGCCTGAAAACTTCATACCACTTGATTCTACCACAAATGCATTAGATACAGCTTTAGCAGCACCAAATCACTCGTCTTCAAGCTCAATATGACGAGCAAATTATAAGTCAAAAAAGATAAAATTCTCCCACTCGTCTTTAAGATGACAAATATACATCCCGAAAGATTAACTTGGTCAAACCTCATGATAAATGTTAAGTAATTTATCACCCCCAGACTCTCGGAAAGATTCTGCTAAAATAGCTAAAGCTTTCCAATGGGACATCTCAATATAATTAGCAGTTTAAATATGTTTTAATTAAAAAGCTAAATAAATTCAGGTATTGAAACATTAGGAACATCTTAAAAGATTTAAACTCTCTATGTTTCTTCTCTTTTTCCTTTCGTATTGCTCTATGTTCCCTTGACAGATTTTGTATTGTCCTTGGGATATCATTTCTTATGACTTCACAAACTTAAGGATATGTCCTTCGACGATGTATCCTTCTGCGTTATCCTTTTACTAAATTTTTAGCACCACTCTCACTTGGAATAATTCGAGCATGTCTCCGTCCAGCCATGTCTGAAATAGGAACAAGAAAATAATCTGAATGGCTATACCATTCAATGTGACAGCATATGTCACAATTACTCTAAAAGACAAATTCAATTTAAGGAACATAAGGAGTAGAATAAATTTACCAAGATTTAGTAAGAAAAAAAACTCTTTTTTACACTTCAATGTTTAGAGAATTTCAAAAAATCATATCTAACTCATTTTAAGCCCATTTAACATGAATAATATATCAACGAAAAGCTTATAACGAGTAGATTCATAATAAAATATCATACTCTATAATTTTTACCAAATAAGTTTCAAAAATCAGATTTCATACTGTAATTTTTTTAAAAAAATTGTCACAATTTTCAGCATTATTTCAAAAAATTATATCTCACTCGTTTTAAAATTATTTTACATGCATAATATATCAATAAAAAAGCCCTAAAATGAGTATATTATAAAAGTATAAGTTTCATGCCAAAAAATTTAAATTAGTAATTCTCAGAAATTAAATTACGAAAAATAATTGTTTCAAAAAAATGTCAAAATATTAGCATAATTTAAAAAAATTATATCTCACTCATTTTAATCCATTTTAAATGAATAATATATTAACAAAAATCTCTAAATAAGTTGATTCTGAAGAAAAAAAAGAGTTTGTCAAAATTCTAAATGAGTAATTTTCAACAATTAAATTACAAAACACAATTTTTTAAAAAGCAGTCAAAATTTTTGCTTAACTTTAACAATCATATCTCACTCATTTTTAATCTATTTTATATGAATAATCTATTTAAGAAAAGCTTTAAACAAGTAGATTATGAAAATATAAGTTTCATGCCGAAACTAAGTGTGAGTTTTGGTTGACTTCAGTTTCATTCTTGGGGCATGTAGTGTCAGAACAGGGGGTGATGGTGGATCCCCAGAAGATTGAGGCAGTCAAGAGTTGGGCCCGGCCTAGCTCTGTGATCGAGGTGAGGAGTTTTGTTGGGCTCGCAGGGTACTACCGGAGGTTTGTTAAGGATTTTGCGTCTATTGCTACTCACCTGACCAGGCTGACACAGAAAGATGTACCATTTATGTGGTCCGGCAAGTGCAAGGAGAGCTTCCAAAATCTCAAGACACTTCTGACCACAGCTCCTATATTGTCCTTGCCGGTTGAAGGTAAAGACTTTATTGTTTACTGTGATGCTTCACATTCTAGTTTAGGTGCTGTGTTGATGCAGGATAGGAACGTGATAGCCTATGTATCTAGGCAGTTGAAGGTGCATGAGAGGAACTACCTGACTCACGACTTAGAGTTGGCATCCATGGTCTTTGCACTCAAGATTTGGAGACACTATCTCTATGGTGTCAAGTGTGAGGTGTTCACCGATCATCACAGTCTGCAGCATGTCTTCACTCAGAAGGATTTGAATTTGAGGTAGAGAAGGCGGATAAAGGTATTGAAGGACAATGATGTGACTATTCAGTACCATCCGGGTAAGGCTAATATGGTGGCAGACGCATTGAGTCGGAAAACAGTTAGCATGGGTAGTTTGGCTTGTTTGGGGGTGTCCAAACGACCACTAGCAAGGGAAATTCAGGCTTTGGAGGCCAAGTTCATGCACTTGGGTGTTTCAAAACAGGGTGGGTTGTTGGCCAGCATTGAGGTCAAAGCCACCTTCATAGAGGAAATAAAGGCCAAACAGTTTCAGGATCCGAAACTGAGTAAGCTTCGAGGTAAGGTAATATTCGGAGAATCCAGGGACGTTATGTTAGACTCTGGTGGAGTACTAAATTTCAGAGAGAGGATTGTGTTCCTTGGGTTGATGATATAATTCAGAAAATCTTGGCGGAATCCTATGTTTTGCCGTACTCAATTCATCCGGGTGTGACCAAAATGTACAGGAACTTAAGGCAGCGATACTGGTTGCCCGGAATAAAAAGGGACATAGTTGACTTTGTGTCCAAATGTCAGAACTGCCAGCAGGTAAAGTATGAGCATCAGAGACCTGCAGGACTACTCCAGAGAATGCCAATTCCAGAGTGAAAGTGGGAAAGGATAGCCATGGACTTCATGGTGGGTCTTCCTAAGACATTGGGGAAGTATGACTCAATTTGGGTCATTGTTGATAAGCTGACCAAGTCCACTCATTTTATTCCCATCAGGGTAGTTTACAATTCACAACAATTGGCTAAGATCTACGTGAAGGAGATTTTGAGATTGCATGGGGTGCCATTGTCTGTCATTTCAGACAGGGGTACGCAGTTCACCTCTAAATTTTTGGTCAAGCTACATGAAGAGTTGGGTACACAACTCACTTTTAGCACAACCTTCCATCCTCAGACTGATGGTCAGTCGGAGAGGACGATCCAGGTATTGGAGGATATGCTGAGAGCATGTGTGATGGACTTCGGGGGTCATTGGGACCAGTTTCTACCATTGTGTGAGTTCTCATACAATAATAGCTATTACTCCAGTATTGACATGGCACCATTCAAGGCGTTGTATGAGAGGAGCTACAGATCACCGGTTGGGTGGTTTGAGGAAGGCGATGTAAAGCCTTTGGGAGTAGAATTGGTAAAGGAAGCACAGGAAATGGTAAGAGGCATTCAGGCCAAATTGTTGGCTGCCCAAAGCAGGCAGAAGGAGTATGCAGATCGCAAGGTCCGGGACATGGAATTTCAGGTTGGTAAACAGGTATTGTTGAAAGTGTCACCAATGAAGGGAGTTATGCGGTTTGGTAAGAAGAGCGAGCTTAGCCCTCGGTTCATCGGTCCATTTGAGGTTCTTGAGATTGTGGGGCTAGTGGCTTACAAGTTAGCACTGCCACCCAGTTTGTCGGGCATCCATCCGGTATTTCATGTATCCATGCTTAAGCAATACCATGGGGATGGGGACTACATCATCAGGTGGAATGAGGTACTTTTCGATAAGGATCTTCGATATGAAGAGGAACCAGTCTTGATTCTTGCTCGAGATATCCGGAGGTTGAGGACAAAGGTGATTGATATGGTAAAGGTTCAGTAAAAGCATCATCCGGTTGAGGAAGCTACTTGGAAAACTGATAAGGACATGCGGGTCACGTACCCTCATTTGTTTGAGGATTTAGGTACTACACTTTCTTTCTTTTATTTTTATAAATTTGGGTTTGATCGTTCGGGGATGAACGATGGGTAAATTGGTATCTGTTGTAATGACTGGGTCTGTCATTATGGGTAGTCCAATCGTGCCAAGTTTTAGAGTTAGAAAACTCCAGGTTTGGGAGTTTGAAATTCTGAGCTAGGCTAGCCTCGGACGGATTTGTAGCGAGGTAGATTCTAGGGAAATCTGGGTAAGGATTGGGTTGGATGTCTTGTGATGAGCTAGTTTTTATCGTAGCTAACACATAAAGGAGTCCGAGGGACTTTTCAAAATCAAATTCGGGTAAGTAGAACTCCCAAAATCAAGGTTGAGGTGAAGGGGTTATTCCTAGACATCAAAAAAATAAGTGTGTTGTAAAATGGACTAGTTTTGGAGGTTTTATGACTTTTTGTCCCGTGTCAACCACTATAGCAGTTGACACTCCGCCATAGCGACCTCCGCTGTAGCAAAGAAATTACCGCTACAATGGAAGTCAACGTCGGTCAGCCTCCGCCATAGCGGAGGACTCCGCTATGGTGGTACCGCTATAGTGGAGCGTGATGGAATTTAATGCAGAAACTTTCCCAAAACAGTTCAGTTTTTCTTGAAATATTTTTGGAGAAGAAGGGGGCGATTTTGGGAAATTTCTACCAGTTTTCCACTATTTTTTGTCCTAAAGGTAAGGATTCTACTCCCCAAACTTCGTACTACTTTTCCTACGCGGTAGAATTGCTAGGAGGGAACTTGTGAAAAGGTTGGAATAACCTAGGGATGGTAGAATCTGGGGAAGAAGGGGGACTCTAGGTATGAAAGTTCTTGGGTATTGTTAAAAGTAAGGTATTATGATCGTATGTTGTTAAATTCTCTATTTTTATCCGTGAAAATGATAGAACTAGAGAAATTAATGGCGGAAAGCCCGAGAAAAAGGGTAGGATGATCATGGGTGGCCTGGGGGTTTGGAATTTGGTGTAATTCGGGTAATGTGCAGGCCTTGTTTGTTAATTTGAGTACTTGTATATTGTTTTAGACCAAGAACGAAAAAGGAATCTGGAACACGGGAAAGCTCGAGTTGAGTAGAGCTTGGATCATTTTGAGGTAGGTGATGGCTTACGATTCCTGTAAATGTTGTATATTTTGTACTCTTATCTAAGTGTTTGTATGAATTGCATGGCTTAGAGGAATTGTGTAGAATGTCTAAGGGTCCTATTTTACAGTCTGTGAATTGAATGGTGTGTTGCTTGTTGGTTTACAAGTTGTTTGTTCATTATTTGACTGTGGATTGTTGACATTCAGTTGGCTCGAGTACTACGCCTGGTACGGGTATACTAACGGTTGGCACGGGTACCACGCCTGGTACAAGTATACTAATGGTTGGCACGGGTACCACGCCTGGTACGGGTATAACAAATGGTTGGCTCGGGTACCACGCCTAGTATGGAATACTAATAGTTGGCTCGGGTACCACGCTTGGTACGAGTTTATTTTACTGCATCATTGCATTGATATTGTTACATTGCATTGACTATTATTAGTTTCGTGAGTGGACCGGGGTGTTTTATTGGATTGTGATATTCGTTGGTGGTCCTTGAGTGACCGGGAATCCTATTATATCTGTTGAGTTGGTTTTGGATTAGGCCGGGTTGTCTGTTTAACACTTAGGTGTTGTTTAGAAGGGATCCCAGGGTGGATCCGGTCTAGACAAAAAGGATGATTTATTGATTTTGTGATTGTTGTTTAGAGTTATAAAAGGTGGATTTCATGCGGAAACAAGCTAGGTAGAGACTTGTAGTCTAGGGGAGCCTATTGACTTGTTGCATGTTTTTCGTACTTATACTTGATTTTTGTACTGATTATATACTATTTTATTTGGAGTTGGTGATGACCCTACCAGTACACGGTGGTTGTGTACTGATACTGCACTTGCTTGTTTTTCTTGTGAGTATATGAAATCTTCCGGCGGTTGACGCACGACCTCACTTGTAGGTCAGACTGTTCCAGATATCAAGGGTGAGTTGTTCGACCAAGCCGCCTTGGTGTTTATCTTTGAGTTGTAGCCCAATTGTTTTGGGCTTAGACTATCTCTTTATTGTTTTAAGTTTTGGGGTTGCATCCCCGTACTCTAGTATTGGTAGTGTTTGGTACGATGACTTTCAGATTCTAGGGGAATTTTCGCAGGTTTTATTTCAATGAAAGGCCTTTCGCATTATTTGAATTGCTAGTTTATATTCTGTTTGCTGGTTTTAGGTTGTTAGTCTAGTCTAAGGGTGAACTCTACTGGTTCGCTCATCCGGGGGTTGGATGGTGCCACTCACGACGGTCTGGGTCATGACACCAACTAATAAACATTTATTACATGCTTGAAAAGTTTTCATGAAAGTCTTAATGTTACTTATTAACATATTATTCAATTTAAGCTAGATAATTTTAAACTAATTAACTTTTTTTTCATGCTAAATTGATATATAAAAAATGTTATACTAATTAATATTTATTTCATGTTAAATTGATATAAAAAATATTAAATTAATTATCATTATTGCATGCATTTTGAACACATCAAAAAAAATTATTAATGTTAAACAACTTAACATTTTAGGCATGCTAATCAATCAAAATAGCAAATAAATATAATGTTAAACTAATTAACATTTTATGCATATTGACCACATAAATATAAAATATAATGTTAAATAAATTAACATTTTAAGCATGCTTAACAAAATAGTAATTTATTTTAATGTTAAACTAATTAACATTTCATGCAAACATGCTCATCAAAATAATAAATATTAAGCAATTGGGGCGATAAATTAATTATGACTTATTTAAATATAAATACTAAATTTATATTCTGTAAATTAGTCCATAATTTTTTTTATATAATTTAAAATTTTATTTAATGAAATTATAATTTATAATCAGGTCATAAGCCCAAAAATAAATTAATCAATGATTTTTGAATGTGCCTTTAATCCATTTGATAAATCTTTCATTGTTGAAAAAGATAAAAGTCCATGTGACTTATAGTTTCATCAATTTTTTTATTTTTTTTAAAAAGGAGGCTCACATGACCAACCCATTCTAAAAAAAACTTTAAGAAGACCAAAAGAAAAACTTAATTCTTCTTCTTCTTTAGTGATGGCAGCCATTAAAAGGAGCACCAAGCTCCAATTTTTTTTTCCCGAATTTGTAGCAGAATATGAAGAAATAAAATGTGAGAGAAAATATATTTTCTCTTCTCTTCTTCTTTATACTAGTATACGTGCCCATGGTCGGCCATTGGATGAAGCTTCTAAAGCCCATGCTTTTTGGGAGCCCCATTTTATATATAGTTAATACTTATTATTAAAAAAAGGTACTATTCATATCTGAAAAGTAAAAGGAAAGAAATTCTTTGGGTTTTGATTTGACAAAGTAGCATTGAGGCCTTGTTTTACACCAAATATGCACTATCTAACGTTAAAAAAGTACTACTCATTTCTGAAAAGCAAAGATACTTTTGGATTTGATTTGATAAAAGTTAAAAAGTAAGTTTGGAAAATAGCCAAATAGGCTATGCAACGTATATAATCAAGAAAATATGAAAGGAAGTACAAAAGATAATTTTTGTTTGTTCTTTACCTTTTTATTTAAAATGTGACTTTTCATTTCCTTTATTGGGTAAACAATACTCAATATATCAACTACATACTCATTCATTTTTATTTGTTTTCTTTCAATCAATTCTTATACTTTGAAAGCTTCAATTGTTCAAGAGATCTTTTTATACAATATTATTATTTATCTGAGTTTTCTTGGATATCAAGATTGTCGATAGTTTATGAAGATTGAAGTTATTATTTTCAGATCACGTTATTAAATCAGGTTCTATTATTTTAATTTTTTTAGTATAATTTTTAATTAAATAATTGTGCATATATTGCTTGGCATATTCTGTTATTTCTTGAATATTTGTTATTTTTTTAATTTTTTATTGTGTAGGCATAAATTACTTTTTTACTATTTATTGAAATTTAAATATGTCAACTAGAAAATGTGAATCCGATTCTTTAAAACTCAAAAGAAAAAAAGAAAAATGAAGCTTTGATACAATCTCAAAAAGGAGCTCTAGATAAATTTCTAGTAAATAATGAAAAAATAAAATTAGAAAATATTGAAGAATGTTCTCGAGATGAGCAAGTTACTAACTCGATTGAATTAGATGATAATATTGTTTAAGAAGAAGAGGAGGAAATTAGCGAGAAATCTAACATAGATTCTGAAGAAAATCAAGAACTTAATGAATCAAATAATTGTATTCCTAAAAACATATACGATCCTAGTCAATGGACTAATATTGATACAAAATTGAGGGACCTACTAGTAGAAAAAGGACCAATTAGAATTACCGACACAAATTTTCCAAATGATATCAAGACATTTTTCTAATATTCATTATTTTCAAAATTTAGCAAATGGGGAAAGGCATGAAAGAAAATGGTTAGTTTATTCTAAAGACTTAGATAAAGTATTTTGTTTTTGTTGTAAGTTGTTTAATACAAAATCTAGTATTAGTAATAGTAAACTAGCAAGTGAAGGTAGTAGAGATTGGAGAAATCTTAGTGCTAAGCTTAAAGCTCATGAAATATCAAATGAACATATTATTAATATGGGTACATGGATTGATTTAGAAATGAGGTTAGATAAAAATAACACAATTAATAAAAATGTTCAAGATCAAATCAACAGAGATAGGGAGCACTGGAAAATGTATTATCAAGAATTATTGCCGTAATAAAAACTCTTGGAAAAAATAATTTGACATTTAGGGAGAAAAATGAGAAGATTTATCAAGAGAACAATGGAATTTTCTTAAGTCTAATTGAAATAATTACAGAATTTGAATCAATTATGCAAGAGCATATTCGACGAATTAAACATGATGAAATTCATACTCATTATCTAGGACATAATATACAAAATAAATTAATAAATCTATTGGCGAGTGAAATTAAGAATAAAATAATTGCAAAAATCATAGAAACAAAGTATTTTTCAATTATACTTGATTGCACTTCGGATACTAGTCATCAAGAACAAATGTCTTTTATATTGCGAAGTGTGGATATTTTAGCAACTCCAATAAAAGTTACTGAATATTTTTTAGATTTTTTAAAAGTGAATGATACAAGCGGTAAAGGTCTTTTTGAAGTTATTGTAGATGAGATTAAAAATATTGGACTTGACATTGATAATTTAAGAGGACAAGGATATGACAATGGATCTAACATGAAGGAAAAACACCAAGGAGTGCAAAAAAGACTACTACGTATAAATTCTAGATTATTTTATACTCTATGTGGTTGTCATAATTTAAATTTAGTACTTTGTGACATTGCTAATTCTTGCACAAAAGCTATATCATTTTTTGGAGTGGTACAACATATATATACACTATTTTTTTCTTCTACTAAATGATGGAAAGTCTTAAAAGATAGTGTGCCCGGCCTAACTCTTAAATCATTGTCACAAATGCGATGAGAAAGTCGTCTTGAAAGTATTAAAGCCATAAGCTATCAAACTCCACAAATAAGAGATGCTTTACTGAAATTGGCAGAAGTTAGTGAGGATCCAAAAATTAAAAGTGAAGCTAGTTGCTTAGCAGCATATGAGCTTGAAAATTTTGAGTTTTTATTGGATATGGCTATTTGGCATGAAATATTATTTCGGTTAATACAATTAGCAAATTCTTACAATCAAAAGATATGCATATCGATATTGCAATAGATCAACTAAAAGGGTTAATTTCTTTTTTAAAATAAATAAATATAGAGAGCGAGGATTTGTAAGTGCTATGATTTCTGCCAAAGAAATTGCATTTGAGATGAATATAGAACCTGAATTTCGTAGTAAACGAGTAATACATAGAAATAAACAATTTGATGAGAATGTTAATAATGAAATCACAAAGTCTCTTGAAGAATCTTTTAGAGTTGATTATTTCTTTTACATAGTAGGTCAAACCATTGTTTCTCTTCAAAATAGATTTGAACAATTTGAAGCTTATGAAAATAATTTTGGGTTTCTATTTAGTGGTAAAAGAAATGAGATCTTTAGATGATGAGGATTTGAAAAAACATTGTCTTAACCTTGAATGTTTTTTAAAATATAATAGTCATTTTGATATTGATGGCTTAGACTTATTTTCTGAGTTAAAAGTGTTAAGGGAGATCGTACAAGTAGATGATAATACTTTAATTGATATACTCAATCAAATAAAAAGTCTTGAGTCTTTTTTGAGTGCCTATATTGACTATAGAATAATGTTAACAGTTCCTGTAACAGTTGCCTCTGCGGAAAGAAGTTTTTCAAAATTAAAATTGATAAAATCTTATTTAAGATCAATAATGTCTCAAGAGAGATTGAATGAATTAGGTATATTATCAATTGAAACAAGAACTATTAGAAGAAATCAATTATAAGACGATTATTCATAACTTTGCATCTCAAAAAGCTAGGAATATAGATTTTATATAAACACTACATATTATTCTTTTTTTTTAAAATATATATATATATATATATATATATATATATATATATATATATATATTAAGGCCTCTCATCGAAGTTTCATTTTAGGCCACCAATGGTGTTGAGCCGCCCATATACGTGCCCACGCGATGCGCGGATTATGAAAATAATTTTGGATTTCTAGTTAGTGGTAAAAGAAATGAGATCTTTAGATGATGAGGATTTGAAAAAATATTGTCTTAACCTTGAATGTTTTTTAAATATAATAGTCATTCTGATATTGATGGTTTAGACTTATTTTCTGAGTTAAAAGTGTTAAGGGAGATCGTACAAGTAGATGATAATACTTTAATTGGTATACTCAATCAAATAAAAAGTCTTGAGTCTTTTTGGAATGCCTATATTACCTATAGAATTATGTTAACAGTTCCTGTAACAGTTGCCTCTGCGGAAAGAAGTTTTTCAAAATCAAAATTGATAAAATCTTATTTAAGATCAACAATGTCTCAAGAGAGATTGAATGAATTAGGTATATTACCAATTGAAAAAAGAATTATTAGAAGAAATCGATTATAAGATGATTATTCATAACTTTGCATCTCAAACAGCTAGGAATATAGATTTTATATAAACACTACATATTATTCTTGTTTTAAAAAAAATATATATATTAAGGCCTCTCATCGAAGTTTCGTTTTAGGCCACCAATGGTGTTGAACCGCCCATGTACGTGTCCACGCGATGTGCGAATTATTTTTTTTAAAAAATAGAGTGAAATAATTGTAATAATCTTGAGTTTAGGTTTTGATCATCTTAAATAGTGCTAATAGATTAAGAAATTGTACTAACACAACATCGTAATAACATAAAAGAAGTTGAACCGCAAAAAAATTGAAGCATTTTGTCCCTTAAGAAATCAACTCAAAACTTTACAAAAAGAAAAGATACAATATTTTTTCTTAATAAATAACCAAAATAGAGACAAAGAACAAACCAAGAAGCAAACATAACATTGAATCAGTCCTATGATTTTTTTTAAAAAGAGTTAAATTTTCACATTTGAAGTATCAGAACATGAAGGTAATATCAATCAACATTTTTTTAAGGACTTTAATGGTAGATCTCTAAAAAACAGAATCTTTTTTAGAGAGGAGCAACAACTGAAACTTGTGGGAACATTTGTGGGAAAAACACAAAGTTGTTCACCTAAATTTAAACCATAAAACTGTCAAAAGAAGTTTATAGAATTTGAAAATGCAAAACTTACTTGCAATTGAAGATGGAAAACTGATATAGTTACCCATGTTTTTCTCCCTAATGTTTAGGAACAATTATTTTTTTAATTGATTTTAGATTTTATTTTAACATTTGTATACATAGATAACCACCACTATAATTTAAAAATGTCAAAATTTAAATGTTATATATAAAAAAATGTAAGAAATTAAAAATAATTTTATTTTTAAATTAAATTAGTAAATTTTAATTTAGTTGATTAGTTAGTTTTCATATTTTTTTGAAGTTAAATTCAAATATTAAAGATTTTATATTTTTGTTTATTTTAAATAGGAATTTTCTGGTGCTTACACTTGTCATTGTAGGACCGATTTGCCTCTCCTATTCTATATCGATAGATGTTTAGGAATAATTATTTTTTAATTGATTTTAGATTTTTTTTAAACATTTGTATACATAGATAACCACCACTATAATTTAGAAAATGTCAAAATTTAAATCTTATATATAAAAAATGGTAAGAAATTAAAAAATGGTTTAATTTTTAAATTTTAATTTAGTTGATTAGTTAGTTTTCATAATTTTTTGAAGTTAAATTTAAATATTAAGATTTTACATTTTTATTTATATTTTATTTACTTTAAATAGGATTTTTCTGGTGCTTACACTTGTCATTGTAGGAGTGATTTGCCTCTCCTATTCTATATAGATAGATGTTTAGGAATAATTATTTTTTTTAATTGATTTTAAATTTATTTTAAAATTTGTATACATAGATAACCACCACTAAAATTTAAAAAATGTCAAAATTTAAATGTTATACATAAGAAAATTTTAAGAAACTAAAAATGAATTTAATTTTTAATTTTTAAATTTTAGTTTAGTTGATTAGTTAGTTTTCATATTTTTTTGAAGTTAAATTAAAATATTTAAGATTATGCATTTTTATTTATATTTTATTTATTTTAAATAGGAATTTTCTTGTGCTTACACTTGTAATTGTAGGAGCGATTTGCCTCTCCTATTCTATATAGATAGATTTGTTAGATTGAAAAAAAACTTTTTTCCCCACAAAAATCAGATCTGTTTGATTGAAAAAAATGATATTTTTTTTTGAATTTTCAGATTTATATACACAAAACTTTTTTTTAATTTTGAATCTGTTAAAAAAAAACATTTTATAGATCTGTTTACATAAACAAATTTTTTTTTTTGTATTTGGATCTGTTAAAAAAAGGTTTTTTGTTTAGATCTGTTACGTTCTTGACGAGAAACGATTTTTTTTTTCAGATCTGTTCTTGCAAAAAAAAATATTTTTTTCTTCAAATTTGTTAGAAAAATATTTTTCGTTCAGATCTATTCCGTTCTTGATGAAAAATGAAAAAAAATCTTTTTTTTCATTTTTTGATCTGGTTTGGCAATATTTTTTTCATATCTGGAACGTTTTTCAGATTTCTTGACAAAAACGTTTTTTCTTTTGTTTCTGAACACTAATTTCAGATTCAGTAGTAATTTACATACTGATTTAGAACTTTTTTCTAAATCAGTGTCATAAACTTAATTTATCACACCCAATTGCATATACAAAAAATAAGATAGGCAGTTCAATATTTTCGAATAAAAAAGCCAACCTATGGCTCATGATGCTAATGTAGATTTACATCTATCATATTAAACTAAACTAAATAGATAATATGTGTAAACCATAAATACGAGAACTTACTTGTTATTCACGTAGCGAAAGCGAAAGCGTAGGATGAACCACTGTTAAAATTATCGATCGGTGGTGGTTGTCACAGTGTGTCGGAGCAACCCTACACCACAACCTAAATCCTAACTGATTTGGGAGAAAATAAAGTGTAGGAAATAATTGTAGTATTTTCTATGTATCTCTAATAATACACCATATGTGTGTTTATATAGGGAGTTTAATTAGGGTTTTATGGACCTTAAAGCACCCATTATGGGAGGGCCCGAATTTTCTACAGATACAATGATGTACTTTAAATGTAGTCATCAGTCTACCATATATCCTATTTTTTAAAGTGTGATTTGCACTATTGACATAAAAAATCTTATCAGTATTTAATTTTTGGAGATTAAAACCTTATGGTTTTCTACTCCGTTTGAATCTTCTTTTTTATTTAAAGAATATAAAAACTTTTTCAGAACGTAGAGTTCATTCAATTAGTGATTCGAAGAATGTAAAAACTTCATCGTTAACTAGAAATAAGTTTGAATAAAGATCAGTTCGAAGAATATAAAAACTTCACCGAGTAAATTAGTTTGTATATTCGGTTCAAAGAATATAAAAACTTCACTGGTTCACTGAACACTCTGATTATTTTGATTTAAAGAATATAAAAACATCATCAGAATTAAAGTTCAGTCTGTTAGCGATTGGAAGAATATAAAAACTTCGTCGTTAACTTCTAAAACAGTTATAGTATTTTGCTAGAAAATGAGCCTCAAACATTAAGGAAGTCATGTCTTCTGCAGACTCATCATTTTGAAAAGTGGCAGTCAATAGTGAGATTGCATCAATTTTTAAACAACCATACTTGAGAGTTGGTTGATCTTCCTCCGAAAATAAATCTTTAGGTTCGAAATGGATCTTTAAAAGGAAAATGAAGGCCTTGATTATTTTGACACATACTCGCCGATTATGAGAATAACATCTTTTCGAATGTTGGTAGCACTGATGGCTGTATATGGTCTTGAAATCCATCAAATGGATGTGAAAATAACTTTCTTGAATGAAGAGTTAGAGGAAGAAATTTACATGGAATAACCGGAGGGCTTTGTTGTCACGCCCCGAGGCTACTCCCTAGACGTAACACGGGATCCGAGATCACAAGTGACCCCAAGTTAACCCTTGGTCTTAGCATGACTTAAACATAACAGATAATCTTAGCAGAAGCAATAAACTGAAGTGATAAGCAAACTAAATCATCATATAGATCAAGGTCTAGAAGTATCAAAATCCAACACCACAAATACTGAATATCTAGCTATGTCTGAAAAGCCTCTAAACTGACATAATGAGTTGGTGGGACAAGACCCCAGCTAACTCCAAGTACTGAAATAAAGACATTAAGATACCTAAACTGATACAAGTTCTTGAAGGATGAGGACTCACCAATCTAGAATGGAAATCCTGCTAGTCTCTAGCCACGAGTCTGAGATCGAGAGCCTGAATCTGCATCATAGTAGGATGCAACACAAAAAGTATGCGTCAGTACTATAGGATGTACCGAGTATGCGAGATATGCAGAATCTGTAGTAAATATGCTAAAAGTGTGCTTGAGAATGAAATCATATGATAATAGTAAAATCTATAATGCAATGACTCAATGCAATATCATAAGCTGAAAACATACTTATTATCGTAAGTAGTGATAGAAAGTCTGAAATCTGAAAGCAAGAGTCAAATACATTTAAAAGCTTGAAACCATTTCTGTGGGAGATTCTCATAATCGACATAGACCATGTGAGCTACTTGGAATTCAATGTATTTGCCCCATCGGGAGGACCCAATATACCTTGTCAGGGTATAGAGGCATTACTGGCGTGATCACAATTTCTGATGCCCAACTGAGGGGCTATATGAACCTACATGGGCACGTAGTTCTGGGACTTAGGGTACTCTCACCCCGTCCAACTCGGTACTAAATACTACTCTCAAAATATACTTTAGCTCATATATATATATATATATATATATATATATATATTAGGGCATATCTAATGCCAATTGATCATAGTTCAAGGACGAATCTGATGCTAAAACTGTTTGAAAAGCATATGGACATATCTGATGTCATGCCATTCTCAAATCACAAGTCTAAAAAGCTTAGCATAGCCATAATTCAAAATTAGGCATGTAATTTCACAATACTTGAGCTCATTTTATCTAAACATGCCAATTTTACTTAAAAATATGCAATTGAGTGAAATCATGCTAGAAATCATTCTCAATGCATGGGCGTTTGAAAACACTTGAGGAATCTCATATAAATCATGGGTAAAAGGTTAGAAACTATTAATTGATGCTAATAAACTGAATTCAAACAATTTCATAAATTGGGTAAGAACCCTAATTTCATAAATTCATAAATCCAAAGTAAAATCATGGATTTGGGCATAAGGGTGAAAGGAATCCCTTATTGAATACCCACATACCTGAGCTTGAAGCTTTCTTAATCTAAAGCTTGGGGATGATGTCTTGAAGATGGAATCCTAGCTTGGATCTTGGGAGAATTTGAGTTCATTTTCCCCTTTTAGAACTTGAATGAGAGATTGGGAGAAGACTTAGGCTAATTGGGGTTAAAACCCTTCTAAAATTGTCCAAAATGACTTCACTTAGGAGTTAAAAGAGTGAGAAATTATAAAAATACCCCAAGGATTTAATTTTGGAAAACTGCTTAAAAACCTCGGCTTCAGGTTCCATGGGTGAGGTCTACGGACCATAGAATGAACCACGACCCGTAGTTGCCTCTCGTGGTTTCTGGCCTAAATGACCAGCGACGGGTATGAGTTCCACGAGCAGGGTTTACGGCTCGTGGATTGATCCACAGATCGTAGAAACCCCTCGTGATTTTAGAGGAAAAAGCTGAGCCTCAGTCTGAGTTCCATAAGATGGTTCCACAACCCATGGAACCATTCATGACCCGTGAACCCCACTGGTGGGTATCAGACCTAAGGAAGGATCTACAAAATAATTTCCACGAGTCCATTCCACGGCTCGTTATTTGGGCTCGTGATTCCTGGAAAGTTTAATATTTTTCAGAAATCCAAGTTTAAAAGCTAGTTTGAATTCTGGGGTATTACAATATCTCCTTCTTGGGATTATTCATCCCCGAATAAAGACTAAGTAAGGAAATTTGAGAGAAAATAGCAATACCAACCAACAGAACATGAAAACTGAAGAGTAGGCATGAAGACTGAATCTTTAACTTAAAACATGACTGAACTAACTTCGAAAAACATGAATGCATGTTAAGATCATGAGGAAAACTGATAGGATAGAACCGGAGGGACATACTAAGGAGGAAACTAATACCTCAAACTAAAACTGAATCGGAAGGAAGAGATAAGGGTACTTTGCCTTCATGGCTGCTTCTGCTTCCCAAGTAGCTCCCTCAACTAGCTAGTTCCTCCAAAAGACTTTTAACGAAGCGACTTCTTTGTTCCTCAACCTCCGAATCTGACGATCAAGGATGTCAATGAAAAATTCTTCATAAATGAGGCTATCCTTCACACCCACATCCTTTAAAGGTATAATCAAAGTCGGATCGCTAACACACTTCTTCAACAAAGAAACATGGAAAATCGGATGAACTGCTTCTAGCTTGGCTAGCAACTCCAATTCATAAGCAACATTACCAACACTCTTTAGAATCCTGTAGGGACCCATATATCGAGGACTAACCTTCTCCTTCTTACCAAATCTCATCACCCCCTATATGGGTGACACTTTAAAAAACACCCAATCATCCACTTCAAACTCCAAGTCTCTTCTCCTAATATCCGCATATGATTTCTGTCGACTCTGAGCAGTTTTCAACCTCTCCTTTATAAGCTAAAATTTCTCCATAGTCTTATGAACTGAATCTGGACCAATCAAAGCTGCTTCACCCACCTCAAACAAACCAATATGAGATCTACACCTCCGCCCATAAAGTGCCTCATAAGGAGCCGTCTGAATGCTAGAATAAAAGCTGTTGTTGTAGGCAAACTCAATGAGAGGTAAGTGATAATCCCAATTACCTTTGAAATTGATCACACAATATCTAAACATGTCCTCCAAAGTCTAAATAGTACACTCTACCTGGCCATCTGTCTGCGGGAGAAAAGTTGTGCTAAGATTAACCTGAGTACCAAGACTATTCTGAAATGATCTCCAAAACTAGGATGTGAACTGAGTACTCCTATCCGAGATGATAGATAAAGGAACTCCATGCAATCGGACTATCTCACGGATGTAGAGTCTGGCATAATCCTCTACTGAATCAGTAATCTTAACAACCAAGAAGTGGGATGACTTAGTCATCTTGTCGACAATCACCCAAATAGAATCATGATGTCTGCGAGTACAGGGCAAGCCTGTAATAAAGTCCATATTAACTGCTTCCCACTTCCAAGTAGGAAGGTCAATATCCTGAGTCATACCACCCGGTCGCTGATGTTGTACCTTTACTTGTTGACAGTTAGGGCACTTAGCCACAAGATGTGCAATGTCCTTCTTTATGCCATTCCACCAATAGACTTTCCGTAGGTCACAGTACATCTTGGTGGCACCGGGGTAGATAGAATACCTGGAGCTATGAGCCTCTGTCAACATCCGCTGTCTCAACCCATCTACATTAGAAACACACAATTGACCCTGATATCGGAGCACACCATCTCCCCTTTGGGAGAAAACCTCAACCCTCTGTTGATGGACTGCACCCTTCAACAGATGCAAAATAGGATCACTGTCTTGCTTTTACTTCACCTCAACTATCAAAGATGATTCAGACCTATTCTGAACAATAACACCACCATCTGCTGAATTTGTAAGGCCAACTCCTTCTTACCATCCTCAACCGAAGACACACTACCCATAGACAACCTACTAAGTGCATCAGCCACCACATTGGCCTTACTCGGATGGTAAAGCATACTCATATCATAATCCTTAAGAAGCTCAAGCCATCTCCTTTGACGAAGATTCAATTCCTTCTGAGTGAACACATACTGAAGACTCTTATGGTCGGTAAATACATTCACATGGAAACCATACAAGTAGTGTCTCCAAATCTTCAAAGCAAAAACCACTGCTGCTAACTCAAGATCATGAGTCGGGTAATTCTTCTCATGAATCTTAAGCTATCTAGAAGAATAAACAATCACCTTACCACACTACATCAAAACACAACCCAAACCAATCCTAGAAGTATCACAATACAGAACAAAGCCATCTATGCCCTCTAGTAGAGCCAAGACTGGGATGTGGTCAACCTAGTCTTCAACTCTTGAGAATTCTTCTCACACACATCAGACCACTAAAACTTAACCTTCTTCTGAGTCAACCGAGTCAATGGGGTAGCTATAGATGAAAACCCTTCCACAAATCTCATGTAATAACCAGCCAAACCCAAAAGCTCCTAATATCTTACGGGGAAGTGGGTCTAGGCCAGTTCTTCACTGCCTCAATCTTCTGCGAATCAACTCGAATGCCCTCTCTAGTCACTACATGACCCAGAAAAGCAACATAATGCATCCAGAATTCATACTTATTGAACTTAGCAAATAACTGACGATCCTTGAGAGTTAGCAACACCACTCTCAAATGGTCCGCATGCTCCTCCTCACTCTGAGAGTAAATAAGAATGTCATCAATGAACACAATCACAAATATCTCCAAATAGTATTTGAACACTCGGTTTATCAAGTCCATAAAGGCTGTAGGAGCATTCGTTAGTCCAAAAGACCACAAATTCATAACGACCATACCTAGTCCTGAAAGTTATCTTCGGAATGTCAAACTCTCAAACTCAGAGTTGATGATAATCGGATCGAAGGTTAATTTTAGATAAATATCTAGCACCCTGAAGCTAATCAAACAAGTGATCAATCCTAGGAATGGGATACTTATTCTTGACTTTAACCTTGTTCAACTGATGGTAGTCAATACATATTCTGATAGAACCATCATTCTTACGCACGAATAAGACTGGAGCACCCCATGGGGAGATGCTGGGCCTGATAAAACCCTTATCAAGAAGGTCTTTCAACTGTTCCTTCAATTCCTTAAGCTCCATTAGAGCTATTCTATAAGGAGGAGTAGATCTAGGTTGCGTATCTGGGAGAAGGTCTATCCCAAAGTCAATCTCCCACTCAAGAAGAACTCCGGGTAGATCCTCGGGAAATACTTCAAGAAATTCATTTATAATAGAAGAAATTGACTAGAGAGATGGGGTTTCTTACTCTGAATCCATAACCCAAACTATATGATTGACATAACCCTTAGAAATCATTTTCCTAGCCTTGAGGTAAGATATGAAATGACCCTTTGAGGATGGAGGACTACTCTGCCACTCTAAGATAGGTTCATTTGTAAACTTGAAGCTAACCACTCGGGTTCGATAATCAACTGAGGAATAACATGCATGGAACCAATTTATACCAAGAATAATATCAAAATCAGTCATCTCCAACTCTACTAAATCGACTGAGGTGACTCTATGAAGGACTGATTTAGGGCAATCTCTATATACCCTCTAGGCTAGGGCTAACTCACCAACAAGAGTAGAAACATGAAAGGGCTCTAGGAGTTGTTCTGGACCGACTCCAAACTTACAAGCAACATAAGGGGTTACAAATGACAAAGGAGCTCCGGAGTCTAGTAAAGCATAGACATCAAAAAAGAAAACTTACAACATACCAGTGACTATATCTGGGGAACTCTCCTGCTCTTGGCGAGATGACATCTCATAGAGGTGGTTTTGGCACTAACCACCACCTGAACCAGAAGTGGAACCCTGCTAAACTGGATATTCCGCTGGGGCTGCTATAGTAGGCTATGTCCTACTACCTCCATGTCCCTTCTTGGATAAAGGGCAATCCCTGATCTTATGACCAATCTATACACACCCAAAGCATCCCTCTCTACCAACAAGACACTCACCAGGGTGACTCTTACCACACTTGTTGCAAACATGATAGGAAGCCCCTTTTGCAACGCTCCCCTAACACTGAGAACCTGATCCTCTACCTGCTTGATCGTGCCTAGGCCTGAAGGCCTGAGTAGGAGCACTAGCTGATGCTGGAACAGGTCTTGATGACCTCTTTTGAAATAAAAAACAGTGTCCGCCTCCGGACCTTTGATGACTAAAACCTGAACTCTCTGATCTGGCCCTCTTGTTCTCCCTTGCCATTTCCTTCAACTTATTTCGCTCAATTTGTTGAGCATGAGTCATAAGACTAGAGATATCCATGTCCCCTATAGCATCGCGACCCTGCACTCTTTTTTCACCAAGTTGGATACCCCATAAATGAACTTGCTCATCCGATCCCTCGGATCGACCATTGTAGAAGAAGCATATCGAGAAAGCTGGGTGAACCTCAACCCAAACTCCTGAACTGACATATATCCTTGCCTTAAATTCATAAACTCTTCGTCCTTAGCCTCCCTCAACTCCCTAGGGAAGAGCCAATCAAGAAACTCTCTCTCAAAGCACACCCAAGTCATAGGGACCACATCCCTAGTCCTAGCATCATTCCATTGAGTATACCATATGTGAGCCACATCCTTGAGCAAATAGAAAAGCTAGCTCAACACCATCCATATCGACAATCTGCATTACCTCCAAAATCTTCTTCACTTCATCCATGAAATTCTGCGTGTCCTCACCAACCCTAGACCCCAAAAACTCGGGCGGGCTCATATGAATGAAGTCTTGAACTCTGGCAGCAACTGACCTACCATGAGGGTTAGTGTCATGCCCCGAGGTTACCCCTTAGACATAACACAAGACCCGAGACCACAAGTGCCCCAAGTTAACCCTTGGTCATAGCATACTCAATCATTCATAAAGAAAACATAGCGGAAGCATAAATAGAAAATTAGTTAACCCAATCCTTATATGATAAGTCAATACAAAACATAGTTTGAAAGAGAGGCTCGAATACTATCTATGTCTGAAAAGCCTCTACACATGATATAAGGAGTTGCTAGGACAAGATCCTAGCTAACTCGAAGTACGAAAGTAAACAACCATAAACTAACTAGGATTATAACTAGCCCTCGAACTATGAGGACTCACCAACACTGACTGGAAATGGCCTGCGGTCTCTAGCCACGTGTCTGAGGGAGGGAACCTAAATTTGCATCATCAAGAGGATGCAACGCAAAATATGCGTCAGTACTATATGATGTACTGAGTATGTGAGATATGCAAAATCTGAAGTAAACATGCTAAATATATTATAAAGTTGGTTTCATGCTAGAACCATAAAACTGAGATGTAATGACTCAATGCAATATCATAAGCTGAAAACAAAATCATAAGTAGTAAGTCTGAAATCTGAGCAAGAGTCAAATACTTTTTTAAAATATGAAACTACTTCTGTGGGAGGTTCTCTAACCGACATAGATCATGTGAGCTACATGGAATCCGATGTATCCGTCCATCGAAAGGACCCAATATACCTTGCGAGGGTATAAAGGCATAACTAGTGTGATCACGGTATTTGATTCCCAAAGAGGGGACTTAAAGAACCTACAGTGGCACGTAGTTCTAGGATATACAAGGGGTACGCTCACCCAATCCAACTTGGTGCTTAATACTGCTCCCAAAACATACTTATAGCTCATCTTATTTTGGTGACATATCTAATGCCAAATCTGTTTGAAAAGCATACGGGTATATCTAATACCATGCAATTCACATAGCTTAGGTAGACATATCTAGATGCCAAACCTTTCATAAAACGTAGAGACATATCTGATCTCATATAATTCATACTTCAAAATCTTTAAAAACTTAGCATAGCCATTATTGACACCCAATTTTTACCCTCGACTATTTGATTAATTATCGAGCTTTTAGATTTTAAATAATTAATTAAAAGAATTTTTCAAAATTTATTCCGGAGAGTATTCTATAATCTTCACGAATAAACATACGTCTACGCATACTTGTAGTATATATTAAATGTATGTTATTTCGTGAATTTTAATAGATATTCAAAGGATTTTCTCAAATTATTTTAAAACTATCAATTTTGGTCAAAAATGATTTAGCTGGAATTAAATTGTCAAATTGGTGTTTTATAACATATGATTAGATATGATAGCAAATAAATTATTTTAGTTATTTTAAAATAATAAAGCTCGGTTAAGTTAATGATATTTAGTTCGTTTCTATTTCAATCTTGGCCTAATTCCTTTCGAATTGATTTAATTAGGTTTGATTTGGCTAAAATTTAAATCAAATTCGATTATTATTTTAACCAAATCTGGCCACATTTGCA
Source organism: Jaltomata sinuosa (assembly GCA_003996215.1). Taxonomy (NCBI): domain Eukaryota; kingdom Viridiplantae; phylum Streptophyta; class Magnoliopsida; order Solanales; family Solanaceae; genus Jaltomata; species Jaltomata sinuosa. Next base: position 618,133 of record QJPP01007626.1, on the reverse strand, counting down.
AGAAATGTGGCCATTTCCTAAACACCCTCATAACCCTTTTGTTTTTTGTTTCAGCCATCTGTTGGGCCAAAATAATCTGCCTCATCCCAAAACAATTTCCCTCGGCCCACTCCACCTTCACAAGACCCGATCCAGCCCACCCTTATACCCCTGTTCCTCTTTCTTCTTTAGCCGAACTAATAAACACACCCTTTTTCATTTCTCTCTCACAATGACAACAAACCCAAAAACACTTCTCCGTCAAACCCAGCTGCAAACGACGATAGCAGCTACAACAAACGACCCAAACCTTCCCTCCAAACCCCGAATCTCCGTTAGTTTCCCCTTCACCTCCGTCTACTCGTCCTCATCTTCGTTTGTTATACGAAAATGATGAGTTGTCCAGGTTCTAGAAGAACCCAGACGCTCACAGGTGGCGTCCCTCACCTTGAATCAAGGTGGATTTCTCTTCTAATCACTGGTTTATGATCAATTTCGTACTGGGTAGTACAAACGTGGCATCATTAGGTGTTTGGATTTCAAAAATTCTCAAACTCTATCCGAAATCCCTAAATATTTCCCCCCCATTTCCACCCGTTGGAAACCCCAGAAATTACCCTATATAAACCCCCCTTTGCTCATTGATTAAGGGTGGTTTTTCGGATAGCAAGGCTTTGGATAGTCCTTTTCTCTAGCACTTGGGGAAATCTGAAAAATCAAGTCGAAAAGGTGAAAATCACACTGTTTTGGTTGAGTTTTTCTTGAGAACTTCATGAGTTATTCCTCTTGCTGTTTGGAGTTTCTCTTATGGTTTGAGAACCAAGAATCCTCAATCTCTTAATCCGTCGGAAAGTCATCGGAAAAAATTCAACTCGTCTCGTCTCAGCTTTGCTGCCCGGAAAAAGGTAACATACCCTTTCCTTTCACTTTACTTTTCTTGTTTTTATTGTGGCTGGTTGGCTGTGATAATCTGAGGATGTTGTTGTTGTTGTTGATTATTATGTTAAATACTATCTAATGGTTGATTGAGTGTCGTTGTTGGTTTGTTTGATCAAGAGAGATGGGTTGAGTCATTGAGGAATAGTCGAGCTCGGGATGGGCTTTGAACTTACCAGTTTGGCTCATCCCAAGAGATCCTAAAGACTCGAAACTCCCCAACTTCTTTTGATGATTTGAGTAGTTGATGTTTATGGTGTGATATGAGTCTTCAATAAACTTGTTGAACATGATCTTGATAGCTAAATAATAGTTATACCATCGACTTGCGAATACTGAAACTCCTTCTTTCCTTTCTGTTTGTATGGAGCACCTTATATGTTCATCTCTGGTGTGGTATAATAGTATGCTTAATGATTTCGTTTCATTTCTAAGATAAATCCATGCCCCTACGCCTTCTTGCTAGTTTCTTGTGTTATTTTCACTTTTGTGTGAATGTGCCTGTCCTGTTTTGTAAAGATCAGTGGCCCAAGCAGTCATCTAAATGATAGATGATACTTTCTTAGGCCATGAAGATCAGGCAAGGTTCTATATATTAGAATCACGCTATAATCCGCTAGACCTTACTTGTTTTATTACATGATTATCCATCTCTATATCTCGTTCCTTTGATTGTGACTGCGATAATGTGTGAAAATTCGACCCCAAGTTGATAAAAAGAGAAATAGGAAAGGCTTGTCCAGGCAAAAATCAGGGATCCAGTAGCATTGTTTGTTTTCTCATGTTTGGTTGTAGTATGTTAACTCTTCCTGTTTCTCTCTGGATTCATAACTCTGAGGCCTTTTCTTGATAACTGGTTGTTGTGTTCTTGTTTCACTGCCATGAGAGGCATAGTTTAACCAATCCTAGGAAGCATCTCTAGTGGCAGACGTGTTTAATACAAGTCCAAATAGTGATCAAATTATGCCTAAAGTTGCAAACTTTCCTTTAAGTGCTCTAAGCTTAGTTATACTGATCTGTTTTCAAGAAAAGCAATAGTTTTGTTTATAAAACTCGAATTTCTTCACTTGGTGTTTAATACTATCTGAGTTTCAAGTAAGAAACGAGTCTGAATTTTCTTAGGATTGTTCCAAAGATTCGAGCTTTGAACAAGGTCAAGATGGTCCTGTAGTTCATGGCTTCTTAAACTTGATTAAATGCTATGTTTGATCTAATATGTGTTCTTTCCTAAAGTGTGAAATTATCTTCTTGAAATCTCCTGGAAAAAGTTCAAAAGAACATGACTGCTTCTTTGAGTAATTTTAGAAGTCTTTCCATTTGCTAAGGTATGATGTGGAAGTTGTGGATCGTTTTAAAACGAGTCTCAAGGACCAAGAACCTTATTTGGTAGAACTCACAATTAATCTGTTTTGGTATAAAGATTAGTTTGTTTCAGCTTGTTCTCAGTTTTGGTTACTAGCTTCGGTTCTTGCACTTTTCTGGAAATTAATCACATGTATTCTACAAGCATTCTTTTTCCTACCTATTTGGGTTGTTTGTTACCTACTACAGTTTAGATGCAATATGGTTCATTCATCATGGTTAAGATAGGTTTCAAGCTAGATTACTCATAAGATGCCTATATTTCTGCATTATGTGAAACCTTGTAATTGGATTTTTCTTTCATTTCCTGCAATACATACTTGCTTCTTAAAATCAACATTAAGGGGTCTGTATGTTTTACAAATAACTAATAGTCAAGGTTCTTTCGTTGTCCTTATCTTAGTTTTCTCTCTTTCTCAATTTGATCTCTTACCATATTTGGTTCTTTGACATATACTAATTTCTATTCCTCTATCTCTCTTGCATGAACTCTCCCACATAGGGTCCTCTGGACTCCCTCATTTCCTCATCGTCTTTTGATGGGTTTAAACCCAACAAGTTCCTTCGAGTCAAGCTAAAAACGGGATTAATATACGTGAAGATACAGGACTGGTATACGCTGAGATACATAAATATACAAGTTCTATGGGTGAAAACCAGCAGATATACATCTGTATACACTTATAGACAACAAAGGGGAGCAAATTCGTAGATTTTACGCACTGATATACAACACACATATCGAAAAATGCAACCCTGGGAGAAGATATACATTGTTGATATACAGGTAGAGAAATGGGCCAAGAACCCATTAAGTCCAAATTTGGACAGATCTAAAATGGGCCAAGGAGCCCATTTCCTCTCTCTTTTCTCTTCTTTTTCAATTGTAATTATTTGTAATTTAACTAACTCTTTTAATTAATCTAAATAGATCTCCTAAAGTATTGTCATTTTTAATTTTATCTTTGCTTTAGTTTTCTTGTAAATTTGTTTTGTCCAAAAAAATCTTGTCACTTAATTTAGTTTGGTTAAAATGAACAAAAGTTGGGGTTTTGTGGTAACTTGCATAAAAGCGGATTTTTCAAATAAAAATGCCCTCTTTTCTCATTCATGTACTAATTAGTGTTATTTGAGCTTGCAAGAATCCTTTTAACATACAAAATATGCTAACGTTAAATTTTCATGAATCGGTTTAAAATATCTCTTTAATTTTCTCTACTTGTTTGATTGTGTTCCTGTAAGGAAATTGATTTAACTAAAAGTGGAATTTTTCTCAACTTCAATTGATAAAGTTTTCTCTTCTTTTAAATACTCTCATGCAAATTTTAACTCTTTTGAAAATTAGTCAAGTTAGTCAAAAATTGGTCAACCGCTTTAAAACGGACGTTCTTAAGTGCCTTAAAATCCTTCTTAAGACGTTACTTGAACCCTTACCCATTTTCTCTAATTTTAAAGATTTATTTCTATTTTTAAGTCTTTGAAATTCTTTTAAGTTTTCTTAATTTCTTTATAAAAATTAAGTGACGACTTTGTTCTGTTTAGAATTATTTTAAAATTTGCTTTAAAGTTTCGAAATAATTTCTAAGTGTCAAAACCATTTTTTAATGTCCTTATTTTATTTTCCTAAAGAATCCAAAAAGGGATAAAACAGAAATGGCGACTCTGTTTGGGATCTATTTAGGTTCTAACCAAAAATTTAAACTTTTTGGCTAACTTTATGTGACTAACTATTCGAAATATTGTAATAGTTAGTAAATTGTGATTAATTTTTTGCTTATATGTTTATTTATCGCAAAATATATTGTCATTGCATCTCATAGCATATTTCGCCACATGGCATGCGATTTTATTTATATTTTAGGGAGGTTCACGATCCCGTGGCCTCTCACCATAAATAACACTTTCTCGAAAATATGATAGTTTACGGGTACGTTATGCGTCTAATGACTATCGTATTTTCAACCCAAGTTGTCCACTTGGGACCTGGTCCATCTCAAAATGAACCAACTCTAGACACCTAGCGTAGAGCTAAACCAAAATCCAATTTTTAGGCATTGGCCTAGGACGACCTGATACCTTAGGAGTATTGGGTCCATTAGAAAGTCCACCTTGCGTCTATTGGCCACGAGTCAATTACAAACGATCATCCCTTATGTGTTGTTTAATTGAAGGATGCGATGTTGGTTTGTACGAACCATTATTCCTCGAGATTGAGATATATTTAGATAGTCTTTTATTTTGAAGATTGCCATCCGAAAGGCGTCCGAAATTTGCAAGAAGTTCAAGAAGTTCGAGAATGAAGAATCCATGGAGGCCTAGTTTAGGATTGTACCCCTGCGTGGGATTGATATCGAATGTACATCCCTTCCCTTATTTTTTACCCCGATTTTATTTAATCGGTTTGTATATAATATTTTGGGGCAACGGAACGTTCACAAACGACACGCATATCCTTCAATTCGTTAGGCCTACCTTTGGCATAAAAAGATCACATATATGTATAGGACACACTATGAACTGTTATGTAATATAACTGTCCTTGTGCTATGTGTGTTGCTTGAATCGAGGAAAATTGGTCCACTCCATGCCAAATTTTTAGAACATCGTAAGCAAATATAAACCCACTACATAAAGTCCGACAAAAAATTACTCCTCGAGTTTCTCAAATTTCCCAGAAAAATCTAAATTCCTTTAAAACAAGCCTAAAGAACTTCTCTCCTATCTCCCAGGAAAGTTGACTTGCCATGGACACTGAAGAGACAATGCGCAAGAGAATGGAAGAGATCAAACAAGAAATCAATGGAATGAAAGAACAAATCAAGGAGGCTAAGAAAGAGGAAGGAAAGTTGATAGCCAGGTCTGCAGAAGTGGACAAAGAGATAAACCTTATGGGAGAAAAGATAGCCAACGTCGACACAAGAATAGCCCAGACAGAAGAAATGGTCAACCACACAGGTCAAAAATACCAACTGGCGCTCAAGAGGTCAACACTACCCACAGGGAGCGATGAAGAGTCTGTGGGAGAAAATTATGAACAAGCCCAACCTTTCACTCGAATCTCAGATTACTGGGTTAACATTAGGGATGACCCCGTTTGGCCAATCAGGTTCAGGCCAGGGAAAGGAAAGATCATTCTCAAAGCTCACGTACGGGCAAACCGCCGGAGACCCAGAATTGTTACATGCTCTGTTATCTTTCTAGCTCTAGAAATGAAGGGAATCATGCAGTCTAATCAAACCCCGAGTTTTTGGTGTAACCCCAAAGATGAACAAAAGATGTGCGCTTACCACCCGCGTCAAATGGGGCATACCACCAACGAATGCACCATGCTAAGGGTTAGGATCTACGAAATGATTAACAGTGGATAAATTAGCCACATGTGGGGACCTCACTCCCTACTGATTTGTGACAGAATAAGGCCAGGAATGCCACTCACTCAAAATATCCTGATTCGCCAATATGACTTCACCATCTTTTATGACACGTACCTCGACATATACTTCAAGTTAGTCCACACTGATATTATCGAGCCAATTGGAAGAAAGGCAGGGAAGATGTCCCGAGCTTGGCGCGGTTGCAAAGAAATATGCCTCTACCATGCGGGAGCTGGAAGGAATGACATAGAGAATTGTCGCACTTTCAGGATTGACCTCGAAGATCTCATAGACGCAGGAAGGATCCAGATTGAGTTCCCACCATATTAACCCTTGAAGAAGAAGATTGAGAAGATCCAGAAGACCCGCCACTATCCAAATGAAGCTTTAAAAGTAGCAAAGTTTTAGTTATTTTCTTTATGTCGTTGTTTTTATTTTCCGTTGTAATCAAGAGATAGTGGAAAAATAAAATGAAAATGTATTCCTTTTACCTATTCAAACTACGTAGGGCCTGAATTCTCCTTCGTGAGATACGTAGGCAGCCTTAAAGGTCCGACCCCTATCTTTAAGAAATTTTCATTTCCCACTTTGACAAGGGTGACGAAGAGTTCAGAAGTATAACAGGCCAAGATACTACAAGATCGACGAGTCAACTTTCCTGATAAAACCTACTTATCCAAAATCGATGGGTAAATTCCTGTCTGTCAAACCCTAGAGTCAAAGATTACCCGTGGATCAATTCGTCTTGACAAAAGCAACTTTATGTGTTTATTTCGAGTCAAATGTCTTGCGTTGTTTACCACTTATGAAATCTAACATATTCTTCTTTTTGAGTTATTTTTCGTGTAACAGGTAAAGAAACTGATCTGTGTTGAGAAAAGATGGCAGAATCCTCTTACCTCACAAAATCAAGAGAAAGCAAGGTTTCCTCCCCTGATCGTAACTTAGGGCAAACAATAATGATTGAGGATACTGAGAATATCGCTTTAACTAGGATGACTACTCTCCTATCTAAGCAAAGTGAGTTAATTGCGCTACTGACGCAACAAGTTGATAAGATGAGAAATGAGATGAGAGAGACAAGAAGTATGATTAATTTGATCATCCATGCAAAATTATCCACCCCAAGTGAAGGAAGGTCTCTACTTCATGTCCCTCCCTAGAATACGGCGGCACCTAAACACTTTTTCAACAATACCCTTGCATTTTCTTATAACTAGAGCACAGAAAAGTCTCTCAAATATGACTCGATAAAGCCTTCGCCACAAAAAGTCTACCCTTCAACCTCGCAAAGCCCCTATCCCATCTTTTATGCCCGAGCTAAATATCAAACTCCGTCCCTAAAGTACAAGGCTCCACCTCCAAATTACCAACCGCCTCCACAAACATACCAAAACTTTCAGTCAAATTTTCAAACACCAATTACTTTCTACTCAAATCCCCAAACATACCACGAAGTAGCTACCCCAACATACCAAAATAAAATATTTCATCCAAGTCATAAGAAGAAGCCTCCCCGGGTCTTTACTCCATTAGCTGAAAGCCGAACTCTACTCTTTGAGAGACTGAAAGCAGCTAGACTAATTCAGCCTATCGAACCAAAGCCTGCTAACCCAACATCTAAATTCTTTAAACCCAATCGACATTGTGCATATCATTCAGGAAGTGTTGGACATACCACTGAAGATTGCATCAATTTAAACACGAATTTCAAAACCTAATCGATCAAAGAGTCATCATTCTCCAAACAACCTCTCCTGGTAGAAATCCTTCACCAAAACATGGAGGGGTGACCATCAGTATAGACAAAATTAATGACGAATGGTATGCAAGAACTATTCTTAATAAATAGGATGATCGAGAATTGCCAAGACCTTTGACTCATCTATCCCAGTCTTTCCCTACAAGTGACGATCTAGGGGATGTAATAGGAGATCTATTCAAAGAATGTGATGCCATATTAGAAGAAGTCCCTGAAGCAGCCATGATTAGGGATGCCAAGCCTGGCAAGAAGTTGCAGAATTGGGTTGCCACTCCCTTCGTGACTCTCCACCAGGCTGGATAGACAAAGACTCTGTTTTGCAAAATCGGTGATGGTCCAGATGAGGCTCTGCGACCCACCCTTTATGCTTTAATATTTCTCGTGCTATTTACTACTTTCCAAAAGGCATGAACCTGCACTCACGCGGGTCGTAGCCATAATTTGAAAATATTTTTTTTAGAATTTCAATGAAAGCCTCCTTATTTATTTATTTTTTTAAAAAATATTTATTGTTCAAAAATTATTTATTATCTAACCCATTTTATTTTGGTCTCAGTAATAATAAGTTAAAACCTGCCATTGTCATGTCATGTCATGTTAAGAGCTTAACGAATAAACCAAGCTAGATGATGATGATTTCGAGGAGTATGTTGAAGATCATGGTTATTGAACGAACAACCAAGAAGTCTAAGAACTTTGAAGACCACAAAAGGCCCCACCTAAAAGAGTTTGAGGTGGTCAATCTGGGAGGCAACAGTCAAGTTAAAGAAATCAACGTCGGTGTTCATTTGTCAAAGGCACAAAAGAAAGAACTTATCAGTCTGCACAAGCCATACATCGACATCTTTGACTGGTCCTACAATAATAGGACAAGAATGAGCACAAACATCATCTCCCCAAATTTATTGGTGAATCCAGAATTCAATCCAGGGAATGGACAGTTAATCCTTCCCTCCCATGAGACAAAGGAAAGTTTGCACTAAATTGGCAAAGACTATACATCATCCGAAAAGTGCTATCTGGAGGAGCTTTGATTTTATCCAAGATGGACGAACAAGTAAGGCCCAAGCCTATATCAACTCCGACGCTGTAAAGGGATACTAAGCCTGAAAACGACTTCTTTTCCTTCTATTTTCTTTCCCTATAATCGCATTTCCTGATTGTAATCGTTTTGCACTTAGTAAAAGCTTTAAAACATCCCTATTCTCTATGTACAAACTACGTTTGACCTGAATTCTCAAGAATGAGATACGCAGGTGGCCTGTGTCGACTTTGGTCAACCCCTTAGAAAAATCTATCTTTTCCCTTCCTACCCTGAACTACGTTCGACCTGAATTCTCAAGAATGAGAAACGTAGGCGGCCTTTGTCGGCTTCGGTCACCCCTTTGTTTATTTCCAACATTCTCCCACTTCGAGTGTGGAAACTACATTTGACCTAATTCTTGTCTCAACGGGATACGTAGGCGCTACAACGGCTCGGTCATATCACCCCAGGAAATGGAAACTGGGGCAGAATTTTTGAGAAAGGAGTCTCAAAAATTCAGAAGATGAAGGTCATTTCCAGAAAAATGAGAGAAGGATTGTGGATACGTAAATGCCGCTATGGCTCGGTCATATCACCCTAGGAAATGGAAACTGGGGCAAATTTTTTGAGAAAGGAACCTCAAAAATTCAGAAGGCAAAGAACATCCTCCAGCAAGTCAAAATACAGAATGAGCCGAAGAGCAACCAAAGTGAATATCGAGAAAGAATCTTGTAATCCCCACAAAGTCTCAAGTCTCTTGCCAATGGAATGAGATTCATCATGAAACCTTTAACTGGGGAAGAAATTTTGAGGAGGACCTCAAAATTTCCACCGAGCTTCATTTAAGAGTTTAGAAACAAACTCCAAAGAATTCCCCAACACCGAGAGATCAGAGTCTACTTTAAAAATTCCCAGTCCTTGGTGGATTAATCCCTAGCTGTGACAGATTTCTAGAAAAGCATTTCCGAACACCCCAGCCAGGATGACAAAGGATCTCCAAAGTCCGCCAGCAATATGTTAGAAAACGTCAAAGCCTCGAGTAAAGTACATTCGTTGGGCTAGCACATGACATGATGGGCAAAGACCTTTCCAAACTATCTTTTTTCCAAATCCTTGTTTTACTCCTTATGTCTACCGTGGCCCGAGGATAGTCGAGGGCGATGAGTACCCGAGATTGGAAAGCATCTGGAGAAGACAAAATGAGGAACAAGAGATCGAAGGAGGTCAACACTGACTAGTTTCGGCAAAAAACTAACAATTTTTCTGTGGATGCACGTTGTCCCCAAAAGTATGTTAGAAAGCAGTCCCTCGTTATTCAACACGTTCAAAGAAATGCAACGAGACCAGATGCCCCAAAATTTGGCGAGAAAAGCCAAAGCAGCGAAAAGAAGCCAAAGATGGCAAAAGTCCTTAGAACAGGCGAATCTTCTTGTAGTTCACAGAAACTACCAGATAAAGAGAGACTGGCAACGTCCTCGAGTCCCCAAATGGATCAGGACATTTCAGTCAGTTTTGAATTGGGACACCAAATAAAAGATCGACGACATTCTCCGCCAATCCCCGGCAAGTCAGAAATTACCACGAACAAACGATGTTCAAAGACGGTATTTATGGCTGTCTCCAGAAATGGACACGACCATTTCGTTCACATTTCAAATGAAAGTCATTTTTGATTAGCTACATAAACGTCGTCTTTAAAGTTTTTCAAATTTGACTGTGGTCGCTAGTAAGAGCGACACCGTGTCTACTAACCGTTTGCCTTGAGCACAGGTACCCATATAGAAGTCAACATGACAAAATAAATACCAGAGGTGATATTTTTCATGACTTTACCATGGGCCATTGCATCATACGGCACTACATTGCATCACATTTTGCATTCATATTGCACCATGTCACATTACATCATGCTGTATTGCATCACATTGCTTCATACCGCATTACATGGCATAAGCATTATGTCGCATCATATTATGTCATATCACATTGCATTATATTATATTATATTATGTTGCATTGTATTGTATGGCATCATATCGCAGGAACCATGTCAAAAGGACCATATCATATTTGCATGTTACGAGGACCATGCCACGAGGGCCATCATATTTGCATGTCATGAGGACCATGCCATGAGAGCCATCATATTTGTATGTCGCGAGGACAATGCCACGAGGGCTATCATATTTGCATGTCGCGAGGACCATGCCACAATGGTCATCATATTTGCATGTCGCGAGGACCATGCCACAAGGGCCATTGCATTTGCATATCGCGAGGACCATGGCACGAGGACCATTGCATTATCATCCACATTATCATTTAATACCACAAATACACATCCCCTACGAAGACTATTTCCCTCTACCGCCCGGTTACAAAGAGGATGACATTCATAGGCGTCCCTAAGTCGCACTTACTATGCAGGATCGACCCTCAGCATGCTTATATCCGAGATTGCGTGAGACGATGGAGTCTAACATTGAGGATATCATTATCATCATTATCATTATCATCATTTATTATTCCAAGCCTGACACTCAGCATATTTATATCCGATATCACGTAAGACGGAGGAGTCTGGCGTTGAGGGTATATTTACTCCTTTATTATGCCAAGTCTGACACTCAGCATGCTTATATCCGAGATCGCGTGAGACGTAGGAGTCTAACATTGTCACTTAATTTAGTTTGGTTAAAATGAATAAAAGTTGGGTTTTTGTGGTAATTTGCATAAAAGTGGATTTTTCAAATAAAAATGCCCTCTTTTCTCATTCATGTACTAATTAGTGTTATTTGAGCTTGCAAGAATCCTTTTAACATACAAAATATGCTAACGTTAAATTTTCATGATTTGGTTTAAAATATCTCTTTAATCTTCTCTACTTGTTTAATTGTGCTTCTATAAGGAAATTGATTTAACTAAAAGTGAAATTTTTCTCAACTTCAATTGATAAAGTTTTCTCTTCTTTTAAATACTCTCATGCAAATTTCAACTCTTTTGAAAATTAGTCAAGTTAGTCAAAAATTGTGCTTTGGTCAACTACTTTTAAAACGGACGTTCTTAAGTGCCTTAAAACCCTTCTTAAGACGTTACTTGAACCCTTACCCATTTTCTCTAATTTTAAAGATTTATTTCTATTTTTAAGTCTTTGAAATTCTTTTAAGTTTTCTTAATTTCTTTATAAAAATTAAGTGACGACTCTTTTCTGTTTAGAATTATTTTGAAATTTTCTTTAAAGTTTTGAAATAATTTCTAAGTGTCAAAACCATTTTTTAATGTCCTTATCTTATTTTCCTAAAAATTCCAAAAAGGGATAAAACAACCATAATCTAAAACATACTTTTCTTTCTAAATTCATAACTTGAAGAATTAGGCATGCAATTTCATGATAATAGAGGCCATGTTATCTAAACATGCTAATTTTGCTTGAAATCATGCAATTTAATGGAATTATGCTAGAATTTATATTTAATGCATGGGCTTTTGAAAGCAATTAGAAAACCTCAATTAAAACATAGATAAGCAATGAGAAACCATGAATTGAAGCTTTAAAACTGAACCCATAAATTTTCTCCAAATTTGGAGCAAACCTTAATTTCACAAGTTCCTAAATCAAAATAAGGATTTGGGGTTTTGGGCACAAGGGTGAAAGGAACCCATTGTTGAATACCCACATACCTTAATTGAAGTTAACCCAACTGAAATTAAAAAGAAAAGGAGTCTTGAACTTGGAGCTTGAGACTTGGAATAATGAGGAATAATGAGAGCCTTAGGCTAAATAGGGTAGAAACCCTACTAAAAGTGGTCTAAACGACCTCATTTAGGAATTAAAGAATAGGGGAAAATACCAATTTACCCCTGACTTAAGTTCAGAAAGTGCAGGAAAATGTCGCCTCACGGGCTGCTCGACGGGCGTCGTGCCCATGACGGTCCATCTGCTAGGGCATCGGGTAAGGGTACTTGGGGTCTGGGTTTGCTGGACGATTCAGATGACGAGCTCCCACGGCCCATCGCGATTGCGATACCCGTGGGGTTGCCCGTCAAGGAAGGGCAGACAGGGGAAAGAATCCCTAGGTCAATTCGACGGCTTGTTCCCACAGGTCATCATACCCACGACGCCTGTGGCCTAGCCCATCGAGGAAACTGAGGTGATGGGGAAATGCTGGGAAATCCTAACAGTGGGTTCCCATGGGCCGTTGCACCTATGATGCCCATCGTGACCGCCCATCGGGCTGAGGAAAACTTGGCATAATCTCACTGTTTGGTTCCCACGGGGCACCCCACGGGCCGTATGAGTTACGACGCCCGTGGCGTTGCCCATGGTGACCTACAATTGCAGAAAATGTAGAAAATTCACTGGATTCAGAGTTTGATAGCTGGTTCGGATTATGAGTTATTACAATATCTCCTCTTTGGATCATTCATCCTCGAATGGAGACTAAGTAAGGAAAACTAGAAAGAAAACAACCCAACCAACCACCAAAACATGAAAACCGACCTGCCAACTTAAAACATGGCTGAACTAACTTCGGAAAAACATGAATGCAATCTAGGATCATGAGAGAAATTGATGGACTAGAATCGGAGGGACATACCAAGGGGCAAACTATTACCTCAAGCTGGAACTGGATCGGAAGGAAAGAGATGAGGGTGCTTGGCCTTCATGGCTGCTTTTGCTTCCCAAGTAGCTCCCTTAACTAGTTGATTTCTCCAAAGGACCTTTACTGAGGCAACTTATTTGTTTCTCAATCTCTGAATCTGACGATCAAGAATCTCCACGGGAACTTCCTCATAAGTAAGGCCATCCTTCACATTCACATCTTCCAAAGGAACAATCATGGTCGGATCACCAACACGCTTCTTCAACAAGGAAATATGGAAAACTGGATGCACCGCTTCTAATTCTGTTGGCAAATCCAACTCATAAGCAATAATACCAACTCTCCTCAGAATCTGATAAAGACCTACATAGTTGGGACTAAGCTTCCCTTTCTTGCCAAACCTCGTCACACCCTTCATGGGTGACACCTTCAGAAATACCCAATCATCAACCTCAAACTCCAACTCTCTCCTCCTCACATCTGCATATGATTTCTGTCGACTCTGAGCGGTCTTCAATCTTTCCCTAATAAGCTGAACCTTCTTTATAGTCTCATGAACTCAATCTGAACCAATCAAAGCTACCTCACCTACCTCAAACCAACCAATAAGAGATCTACACCTCCCCCCATAAAGTGCTTCATAAAGAGCCATCTGGATGCTAGAATAAAAGCTGTTATTATAGGCAAACTCGATGAGAGGTAAGTGATCATTCCAATTACCTTTGAAATAAATCACACAAGCTCTCAACATATACTCCAAAGTCTGAATAGTATGCTCTGCCTGGCCATCCGTCTGTGGGTGAAAAGCTGTGCTAAGCTTCACCTGAGTACCAAGACCTCTCTGAAACAATCTCCAAAGCTGAGATGTAAACTGAGTACCCCTATATGAGATGATGGACAATGGAACACCATGCAACCTGACTATCTCCTGAATATAGAGTCTGGCATAATTATCTGCTAAATCTGTGGTCTTAACAGCCAATAAGTGGGAAGACTTAGTCATTCGGTCGACAATCACCCAAATAGAATTATGTTGCCTTCGAGTACGAGGCAAACCAATAATGAAATCCATATTGTTCGCTTCCCACTTCCAAGTAGGAAGATCAATATCCTGAGTCATACCACCAGGTCATTGATGCTCTACTTTCATTTGTTGACAGTTGGGACACCTAGCCACAAAATCTTCTATGTCCCTCTTCATACCATTCCACCAATAGACCTCTCGTAGGTCACGGTACATCTTGGTGGCACCGAGGTGAATAAAATACCTGGAGCTATGAGCCTCCGCCAAAATCCATTGTATCAAACATCGATGTCAACGCATAATCGACCCTCATATCAAAGTACACCATATCCCCCTTGGGAGACAACCTCTACCCTTTGCTGAAGGACTGCACCCTTCAACTGGTGCAGAATAGGGTCACTATCTTGATTTTCTTTCACCTCAGCTACCAGGCATGATTCAGACCCATTCTGAACAATAACACCACCTTCCATTGAATCCATAAGGCAGACTTTTAGTCGAGCCAGTCGATGAACATCCTTGGACAATTCCTTCCTTCCATCTTACTCTGAAGATACACTACCCATAGAATATCTACTAAGTGCATCTTCCACAACATTGGCCTTACCCGTATGGTAAAGCACACTCATATCATAATCCTTAAGAAGATCAAGCCATCTCCTTTGATGAAGATTCAATTCCTTTTATGTGAACACACACTGAAGACTCTTATAATCAGTGAATATATCCATATGAACACCATACAAGTAGTGTTCTTAAATCTTCAAAGCAAAAACCATGGCTGCTAACTCAAGATCATGAGTAGGGTAGTTCTTCTCATGAATCTTAAGCTGTCTCGAAGCATAAACAATCACTTTACCATGCTGCATCAGCACATAACCCAAACTAATTCTAAAAGCATCACAATACACCACAAAATCATCTTGGCCCTCGGATAGAGCCAACACTGGAGCTGTGGTCAATCTAGTCTTTAATTTCTGAAAGTTCTTCTCACATAGATTGGACCACTAAAATTTAATCTTCTTCTGAGTCAATCAAGTCAACGGGGCAACAATGGAAGAAAAACCTTCCACAAACCATCTGTAGTAACCAACCAAACCCAAAAATCTCCTAATATCAGACGGGGAAGTGGGTCTAGGCCAGTTCTTTACTGACGCAATCTTTTGAGAATCAACTCGGATACCATATCTAGTCATAATATGACCCAGAAAAGTAACAGACTGCATCCAAAACTCACACTTGCTAAACTTAGAAAATAACTATCGACCTTTGAGAGTTTGCAACAGAACTCTCAAATGGTCTGCATGCTCTTCCTCACTCCGAAAATAGATAAGAATATCATCAATGAAAACAATCACAAACATATCTAGATACTGTTTGAACACATGGATCATCAAGTCCATAAAGGCTGCATGAGCATTCATTAAGCCAAAAGACATAACCACAAGTTCATAATGACCATACCAAGTTTTGAAGGCTATCTTCAGAATGTCACACTCTTTAACACGAAGCTGATGATAATCGGATCTAAGGTCGATCTTGAAGAAGAAACTAGCACCCTAAAGCTGATCGAACAGGTCATCAATCCTAGGCATGGGATACTTATTCTTGATTGTGACCTTGTTCAGCTGACGGTAGTCGATGCACATTCTGAGGGAACCATCTTTATTTCGCACGAATAAAACTAGAGCACCTCATAGAGAGATACTGGGTCGAATGAAACCCTTATAAAGGAGGTCTTTCAATTGATCTTTCAATTCCTTAAGCTTTACGGGAGCCATTCTATAGGGAGGAATAGAGATAGGATTCATATCTGGGAGAAGATCTATCCTAAAGTCGATCTCCTATTTGGGAGGGACTCTGGGCAAATCCTCGAGGAACATTTCTGGAAATTCATTCACAACAAGAACTGACTGAAGATATGGGGTTTTAGACTCCGTGTCCACAACCCAAACTATATAATAAACATAACCCTTAGAAATCATCTTCCTAGCCTTAAGATAAGATATGAAATGACCTTTCGAGGATGGGGGACTACCTTGCCACTCTAAGACAGGTTCATTTGGAAATTTGAAATTGACAACTAAAGTACGACAACCAACCAAAGAATATAAAGCATACAACCAGTCCATACCAAGAATAACATCAAAATCAGTCATCTCCAACTCTACTAGATCCGCTGAAGTGACTCTATGAAGGGTTGATATAGGGCAATTTTGGTAGATTCTTTTAGCTAAGACTGACTCACCAACAGGAGTAGAAACACAAAAGGGTTCTAAAACCTGATTCAGACATATCTCAAACTTATAAGCAACATAAGGGGTCACAAAAGATAAATATGCATCAGGGTCCAACAAAGCATACATATCGAGAGAGAAGACTTTCAACATACCAGTAATAACATCCGGTGAACTCTCCTGGTCCTGATAAGAGGACATGGCATAAAGGAAATTCTGGCGCTGTCCACCAGAACTAAAAGCTGTGCTCTGCTGGGCCGGTAGACCTCTTGGGGCTGTTGGAGTAGACTGAGTCCTACTACCTTCCTGTCCCTTCTTAGCTGAAGGGAAATCCTTAATCCTTTGTCCAACCTAACCACATCCAAAACATCTCTCTCTTTCAGCCAAACACTCACTGGGGTGACTTCTACCACACTTGTTGTAAGAAGGGTATTGGGTCTCCTTTGCAACACTCCCCTATGAATAGGAACCAGATCCTCTACCAGTCTGATCATGATGAGGCTTGGGGGCCTGGGTAGGAGCACTAGCTGAAGAATGAACGAATCCTGATGATTTCTTCTGAAATGAAGAGCGATGTCTGCCTCTGGACCTATGATGGCCAAAACCTGAACCCTCAGATCTAACCCTCTTGTTCTCCCTTGCCATCTCTCTCAACTTGTCTCCCTTAATCTGATGAGCATGAGTCATGAGTCGGGAAATATTCATATCACTCAATAACATAGTGTACCTACACTTTTTCTTCACCAAATCTAATACTCCATAGATGTACTTACTTATCTGATCCTGTGGGTTCGCTATTAGAGATGGAGTATACCTAGACAACTGAGTGAACCTTAAACTATACTCCTGGACTGACATCGATCCCTGCCTCAAGTTCACAAACTCCTCGGCCTTAGCTTGCCTCAACTCTCAGGGAAAGAATTAGTCGAGGAAATCCCTCTCAAAAAACTCCTATGTCACAGGGACCACATCCCTAGCTCTCTCCTCCTTCCACTGAGTAACCCATATATGAGCTACGTCCTTTAGCTGTTAAGAAGCTAGTTCGACACTCTCAACTCCGACAACCTGCATCACCTTGAAGATCTTCTTTACCTCATCCATAAAGTTAAGCGGATCCTCACCAACTTTCAAACACCATAACTCAGGTGGGTTCATGCGAACGAAATCTTGAACTTAGGCCGCTACTCCACTTTAAGGGTGGGCAGGGATAGGAGCCTGCTGATTGGCCTGGGTGGCCATAGTCTGAGCTAGCATATGAATTGCATTCCTGAACTCTGCATTTGTGACCTCGAGGTCTAAAATTAGAGGATTCACATTTCGAGCATTGGCCCGGCGAGGCATAGCACGACGAGAAAGCATAATCTGAAATGTAACAAGAACGAATTAGAGGAGTAATAGAGTTAAACTCTATCGCACGATACTGATCATAAAAGAAGTGAACTTTTCCTAAGACATCTCATAGCTTCCCTCTCATAAGTGTGACGTGCTTCACACACATGAAAGAGACCCTACTCGTTGCGGCTTCAGACACCCTAGGACCCTTGAACCTGAGGCTCTGATACCAAGTTTGTCATACCCCGAGGTTACCCCTAGATGTAACATGAGACCCGAGACCACAAGTGCCCCAAGTTAACCCTTGGTCATAGCATACTCAGTCATTCATAAAGAAAATATAGTGAAAGTATAAATAGAAAATTAGGCGACCCAATCCATATATGATAAGTCAATACGAAATATAGTTTGAAAGAGAGACTCGAATACTGTCTATGTCTGAAAAGCCTCTACACATGACATAAGGAGTTGCTAGGACAAAACCCTAGCTAACTCAAAG